>VYZV01014328.1:95276-133543 GCA_013401275.1 Pandion haliaetus | reverse complement strand
CAGCCTCGGCCTCCCTCCCGCCGCCGCTCCGATTGCCGTGCGGCACCGCGCCGGCCGCTCCCTCCTTCACCTCGGGGCAAGAGCAGCTGATAGAGCATGAAGTGAACTCTGGCTTGCTTCCTCCGCCCAGCTTAGCCAGGAGGAAGAACAGAACAGGCACCACGTAACTAGCGGGCTTTGAAGGGGGGCAGGCAGCAGGTGTGCCATGGTGTCACGCCACCGTAACGCTTTAGATGCGCCGTGAGCAAGAGGGGTTCGTGTTCAAATAAAGCAGCAACACAGGCAGTCACACCTCGTGCTGAGCCACCACTGCTGCTGGGGCCGGTTCAAGTAACGTGGCGAACAGATCTCGGAGAACCAAGGCTTGATTCATAAGATGCTTCTAGTTCCAAGTGTTTCCAGGCGTAATTCAATCCAAGGTCAACTGACTGTCATGGTGGCCAACAGCGGATGCTTAGGGAAGGGTGCGAGAGCAAGGCAGCATCACTTAACCTGGGCAGTGAAGGCTTGTGTTTTGCAGTCCAGAAGTCTTAGGTTACCTGGGCTGCTAATGACCGATTGTTCTGTCTTACAGCAGTGGATAACTGGGAGTAAAACATTGTTATAGTAGGCACAGTCTCTCCTTGAAATAACTAGTCTAAAGACAAGAGCTAAAAGTAGGGAAATAAATAATAATATTGCCAACAAAATGCAGGTCCTGTAGGGTGGGATACCACTGGCTAACTAGCAAGCCTTGCAGATCCTCCCTGCAAGCCTGGTTGCTTGCTGCATTGCTTGCTTCAAATGAAACCAAGGGCCAGACTGAGGATTTCTTTATGTCATTTATTTGTCAAAAGGCTGAATTAAGACAGCACAGTTTGGCAGAGGCAGGGAGGTGGCCTTTCAGACGGAGTCCTGGCTTGTAGCCAGCCTAACTCCTGATGTCTGTGTACAGCCCCAAGCTTCAGCATGGCAGAGCAGAGGGGTTGTGCTCTGAGCCCTGGCGGGTTGTCTCAGAAGGTCAGCGCTAGTTACAGGGAGGCAAAGTTGTGTCCTCTTGGGAAGTCGGGAAATCTTTAAGTGCCTTCCAGATCAGGAAGCAGCAGTGGAATAACAAATCCCCTCTGCAACTGGCAGCAATTGCTATCATCCCAATCAGCCCTGACCTAACCATACGTACATTTTGCAGCACCTATTTGCATTCTGCAGTTTCCTTCAGTCGGGGCATCACTCATTGCTGAGACCGCTCTGCCAGCAGCTACGCGATGCCCGGGGATGCCAGCACAAGAAGGAAAATGACATTTTGAGAAGGATGTAATTTCTTTTTCAACACTACAAAACATCCACCCATCTGTCACAAATGCATGTCTTCTTTCCTGGCACTCCAGCATCTCTGTATCAGTCACACACAGAGTACAGCTCAGCACAGGGGAATTTATCAAGTTAATGGTATCAATCACATGCTAGTTTGCATTACTTATGAGTGCCAGAACCACCTTCTTCTCACCCCTTACCATCAGGTTTGGGCTTTTATTTTAGGCTTGTCCTAGAGAAAAGAGCTGGAGAAAACACAAGTAGGGAGATATCATTGAAGTGCCTCTTGAACATCAAGCTGGCTTGCAGACAAACTGAATGTCTGTATCCTGAAGGAAATCTGCTGTCAGATCACAGAATCAGGGGTGGAACACTTAAAACCACACATAGGCAATTGCTCCCCAGATCCTCCCGGTGCTCCTTTCTGTTTGAAACTCAGCCGGGTACCTTCTGTCTGTATTAGAAGATGCTGATCCCTTACAGGAGAAGAGGCCATGTGACTTGCCTGGTGAGCTGTCACAGTAACAGCAAGCCAAATAATCTTCAGGCTGTTGATTCTGGAAATTATGATCAGCTTAGTAAAACACTAGTTGCAGTGTTACTTTAACATCCTGGGGGCTGATCTCTGTTTTTCAGTGTCACTCTGTGCCATTTAGAAATGGTACTTTGAAAAGCATTCAGTTAACCGTTGGTGAAATATGCTCTGCAACTGTAATGAAGTGTCAGTTGCATGGTAATTAATAACATGCTGCAAAGTTCTTGCTGCATGAAAATACAGTATTAGGTGTGCCTATGTTACCAGAAATACAGTTCAGATTGACTTGAAATTTTGGTTCATTAAGCTGTCAGCAGCTCTCAGCAACTATAATAAGGAGAAAACATTGATTAGTAGCCTTGGAAACCGCAGGCATGTTTACAAGAAACTCTGATTTGGCTCTATGAACAGGAGCTGGCTGTAAATTTTAGGTTTGTTTTCAAATGTTTGTTTACTCATTAATGCCATATTGATTTTTTATAAAACTCAGAGAAGACCATGTCACACTTTTGCATCAAGCCATGTTAGAAAATGAACATTAGAGCATCATTAAATACATGGGAGTCTGAAATAGAACAAAGTTCAGAGAAAAGCCAATCTAATGTAATGTAGAATAGTACATATTTTGTGTATAAATGTGATGGGTTGACCCTGGCAGGATGCCAGGTGCCCACCAAAGCCGTCTATCACTCCCCCCTTCAGCTGGACAGGGAAGAGAAAAATATAACAAAGGGCTCCCGGGTCGAGATAAGGACAGGGAGAGATCACTTAACCAATTACCTTCATGGGCAAAACAGACTCAACTTGGGGAAAAATGAACTTAATTTATTGCCAATCAACCAGAGTAGGGTAATGAGAAGTAAAATCAAATCTCAAAACACCTTCCCTCCACCCCTCCTTTCTTCACGGGCACAGCTTCACTCCCGGATTCTCTCCCTACCCCCCCCCAGCGGTACAGGGGGACAGGGAATGGGGATTATGGTCAGTTCATCACACGTTGTTTCTGCCGCTTCACCCTCCTCAGGGGCAGGACTCCACAGGAGACAGTCCTCCACGAACTTCTCCAACGTGGGTCCTTCCCACAGGCTGCAGTTCTTCACAAACTGCTCCAGCATGAGTCCCTTCCACGGCATGCAGTCCTTCAGGAGCAAACTGCTCCAGCATGGGTCTCCTGCGGGGTCACAAGTCCTTCCAGAAAACCTGCTCCATGGGCTCTTCTCTCCACAGATCCGCAGGTCCTGCCAGGAGCCTGCTCCAGCGCGGGCTTCCCACTGGGTCACAGCCTCCTTCGGGCATCCCCCTGCTCTGGCATGGGGTCCTCCATGGGCTGCAGGGGGACAGCCTGCCTCACCATGGTCTTCCCCAGGGGCTGCAGGGGAATCTCTGCTCCGGCACCTGGAGCACATCCTCCCCCTCCTTCTTCACTGACCTTGGTGTCTGCAGGGTTGTTTCTCTTACATGTTCTCACTCCTCTCTCTCCGGCTGCCATTACTGAGCCCCACAACTTTTTTTCCTTCTTAAATACGTAATCACAGAGGCACTACCACTATCGCTGATTGGCTCGGCCTTGGCCGGTGGCGGTTCCATCTTAGAGCCAGCTGGTATTGGCTCTGTCAGAAAAAGGGGAAGCTTCGAGCAACTTTTCCTCAGAAGCCATCCCTGCAAACACCACCCCCCCAGCTACCAAAACTTTGCCACAGAAACCCAATACAATAAATCAGTATTTGTAAAGTTACCTGGAACAATTTCATCGTTATGCTATTTGAGAATAACTTTATTTAAAAATGTATAAGAATACATGGTGCGCACACTCTTGCTGTAAAGATCAGACAATTTGCTGTTTTGTCTGTGAATTACTTAATTTGCTCAGATGTTTCTACCAATGTCTTCCATCCAACCTCTTATTGCCACCTTCAGAAATATCTCATTCTTGAAGACAATTTTATTTCCTTTATTGGGCATTTATGTATGTGTCTTGGGTATCTATGTGTCACTGCTGAGTTAGAAATCAGCAATAACAATACTAGACAAAATTAATTCTCCTTGTGTCTCACTCAGTCACCTCGAATGCCAACTTCTAGAAGTGAGATAGCATTTGTCATTCTGAGTGCTGCTATTTTGTCGGCAAGATAAGATGAAAACTGGGATTAGTAAAGCATGCACATGGCTTATCAGGCAGTTCAGTGGATGCATTTTAGGTTTGGAGGACTACAAAAGATGGGACCAAATCAGAAACTCTTATGCTTAAGCTTTTGCAAACTTGAAATTTTTAGAAGCATCTGTATTTATCTGTAAAAAAGGCACATGGACTGTATCTGACCACTCCCTGAGAAGAGACAAACTGAAACACCACCTCTCAGTGGAGAAGTGATTGACACAGGGAGCAAATTTCAGTCATGGGTGGCAAAAATGCTTTAAATTTAATAATTTTAAATGAAGCCATTTATTTGACTACAGAAGATGGAGGCCCCCTGCTGTAGGCTGCTGGCCAGAAGGTGCGCTTATGGGAAGGAGTGCAGAACAGGAAATGTACAGTAGCAAATACATGCGAGTTGATTTCTCCATTCAGTATTGCTCCATGTACTTGCGCCTGTCAAGGGCGATGTGTGCTTACTAAGCAGGCCTATAAGGTGGCTCCAAAGGCCCTAAGAAATTACACACCCCACCCTCCCCCTAGCCAACAGCTTTTTGTCTCCTCCTCACATGGAGGGACCTGGTTCCTGCTACTACAACCCCTGAGACTGAAGGCTCACTTCCACAGGGCAAGGAAGAGGCAATGCTACCCCGAGGGTATGTTTGTATGATGCACTGCTGAAACTCACATGGAGCACTGAAAGAACTAACTTAGTTATGAGTGTACAAGAGACTAGTATTCATGGCTTTGCTGCCTGGACTTGGTTGTCCTGATGAACAACAGACTGTTTAAGTCTGGAGGACCCCGTGGTACAGGACCGATACCATTTTGGCAGCTCGTGTGCCTAAGTACCCTGGAATCATACTGAGCTTGCCTGTGATTTGTGGCTAAGGAAGTTTTGCAGATGGATGAAGAAAAAACAGAGATGGGTCTAAATTTGTTTTGTTCCCAGGTTGTTGGCATGAAAACTTTAAAAAGAAGTCTTTCTTGCCTTTCTCTGTAATCAGTACTGCAACTGCCAAGGAATTCTGCAACTTTTGCCCTTTTCCATGGGGCATCATCATCAGCCATTACCACCACCACCACCTCTTATATGACTCTTAGGAGACAACAGGCTTACTTCTGTTTTCCTTTTCGCAGCCTGCTAATTCAGTGACCCATGTGTATGACTATGTCTGCTTCCAGTGAGAAAGGCTCTCCTTCAGGCCTCTGCCCTTCTTCTAGTTACCCATGAGGTCTCCGCATTGGAAGAGGGATAAAAAAAGAGATTCAGCCCTATTCCTCTGAGAAGAGATCTTCCCCAAGCCACAGAGATATGAAGGAGATGCATAAACAGAAGACAGATTTTTCTTGCTCCTGTAGAATAAATTCTGCTGGCTGAAAAAATAATTGCTTTTATCTCTGAAAACCTCTTCCAGCCAGACCAGCAGGGGACACAGAGATTGGCCAGAAAATTCAGACTGGACTGCCTAGAGGTTTATTACTGGGATGATGGTCCAGCTGGACTGAAGAGATGGGCAGGCTGGATTGGGGCTAACCAGTATGTGGGGTCAGCGGGAGCGCTCTGCAGTTCATGCAGTGCTACGTCCAAATGTGTGGTCAGCTCAGAGTGTGATGAGTGTTGAACTATTTCAACCCATAAGCCCAGTCTCTTCTTAGCTATAACTGCAGATTTAAAACTAAGGGTGAATTATCAGACTGCTGTAGCCAGAGAACAATTATCAGCTGTTTGTAATTCAAAGCTTGTCTGTGCCTTAAATTGTTGTCTTAGAGGGGGAAAAAAAAAGCCCAGTCCAAAAACCCCTGATAACTTTATCTCCAGTATTGTAATCAGCATAGGTGAGATACGGCCAGAATGTGAAAATAGCATACTCAGAATTTGCTACTTCTTTTGTAGTAATAGGTCTGTTAGCCAACTGTCAGTCAAATATTATTTGTTTCAAAGAAAAGTGTGATGACAGCTTTTCTGCAATGGAAGCTCCATTATCCATCACCCGAATATGCTACCTAAACAATGCAACATTCTTCAGATGTCCTGAATCCTTTTATATGTCTTGTCTGGTTTTAGCTGCTTTGAAAAAGTTTTACTTTTGACTAAATCATTACAAAAAATTTCTTGTCATCTCTGCTAGCTAAGCATACTTAGTTTTAACTTGGAGAATAGGATGCAGCACTCGTACTGCCTGAGAATATCTTTAAACATACAGCAAATGCTTTATGTCAGGTTATTGAGTACGTCTTTTAATGAACTGAGTGAGAAATAGAAAGATTGATTGTGGGGGTTGACATTAGGTAAGTTAAGTACCCATCAGGTAGAAAGCTGATGGTTTGGGGCGGGGGAGGGGGCGGTGTGTTAGTTGTCTAGAACTGTTGCAGGGGTCTGGAGTGGAAATATGTAGAAAATGCTGATTTTTATAAAAACCAACAGCAAAGGAGGGAGGAAGCTGGTGCAAGGGAAGGATGGTGGTGGCTCTTGACTTCTTGGGAAGGTAAGTAGAGAAGTCAGTCTCTCATCTCATTGTCCTGCAGTGTCCAAATGGACCAAGCCATTTTGGTATTCTAAAACTGTATTATAGGAGGAAATGAATGTCTATTCATGACCCAGACACAATTAATACATAGCTATGGATAAATAGTAGTTACAAATAAACTTGAAGCCTGATGTCTGGTCCTGTTTGATAAAATTAGCTTGCAGTTCTAGGATTTAAATACTTCTGAAGGCTGGTCACACAGACTTCCTCTGATTTCCTGTTCCAGTTGGTCTAGAAGTAAAATGCAAATCAGCTTTTGAACAAGCTGTGTGTTTTAGTTCCCTCATGTCTATTCAAAAACACTTAAAGAATGTTTTTGAATAGAAATAGGTTTTTAATTTGGATTTTGGAGGAACAACAGACTTCTTTTTAGAACTTTAATTTACTCCTGCTTAAGCAACTTGCTGGCTACTCCAAATGCTAAATGTACAACTTAATTCAATAATGACATCTCTTAGATGAGTACTGAAGGAATGTTTAAAAAGTCCTAATCCACTTTTCTAATTTAACAATGAACAATCTATGATTAAGAGTTAAAAGAAATTAGTCTGAAGCTTCAAATGGGATGGAGCCAGTGAGGGTACATGAAGCAGGAAGGCTGTCACAGACAGGATTGCTATCAGTAAAAGAGGAGTGTCTGAAAAGGGATTCAGTCAGGCTAGAAAAAGCGAAGGCGTATCATGGGAATAAAGAGCTTTACATGTTGATTCAGAAAGCAGGATGTGAGAAGGAAGGCAGAAGCTCTCTACAGACAGTCTGGAACTGGAGGAACTGTGCCAGAGAGATAAGCAAGTTGCACGGATCAGGTTGAGCATGGTTATTAAGAAGTATCAGTAAAGAAGATTATTTGGCTAATGTCAGTTCAAATGTGGTGATTAAAGTTAATGGGAAGAATGATATGACCAGGAAAGAGAAAGGGGGAGAATTAAATGAAATTTATAGAGCACTATTTCTCTTTGAGTTCAAATGGTGTTACTGAATCTGTTACCCATTTTGCACAAACTGGAAAACAGTGGAAATTAATGATCCTCTTGGTTATTTATTTTTGTTACCAGTGGCTTGAAAAGACTTTAAAAGTCAGAAAATACAGATAAAACTGTTTATTCAGTTTTGTCTGGATTCAAAAGATCTATTCCCATTCAGTTTCCATGCATCTTTCCAAAGTTGTCTCTATCTTTTCAAGCATATTAAAAATTGTTTTCTATAAATACTTTTCATTGGTTCTGGTGACAGCTCTTAACATTTTCTCAAACACAACCTTAACTAAGTAATCCCAAAGCAATCTTAAATATAAATACACTAGATGGGGATGTTTTTATTCAAATAAATGAGGTAAATGCATTAGCTTCCTATGAAATACCGTACTCAGGTTCTTCTTTTAAATCTTCTACTGGAAATGTCTCATTTAAATTTCTGCTCCTTTTTTTTTGTTTAACCTCATTATTTGATATTTATGATAGCAAGCAGTTGTGCTAGTACCAAGGGAACAGTGCCAAGAAGGCAGAATTGAGTGGCCCAGGGGTGTGAATGTGTGACTGCTCACGTTGAGCCTTGGCATCCAGCCTCCACCTCCACTCCGCTCCTCCCATGTCCCACTGGAAGCACTGCTGCTGTGCTCCCCCGACTAGCCCAGCTCTCAGCACTGTCTAGGATAGCCAGCGTGCACTGTGCTAAGGGAGCCTCTAGCCGTGTCCTGGGTGTTTTCGGCCACGTCCTTTGCCCTTGCCGATCAGGCTCAGTGGCCAGAGGTGGTGGAGAAGGCAAGGATGCCCTCTGATGGGGTTGGGCTGCCTCCACAGCAGCTGAGGTTTCAGATGGCACCAAGGCCACCAGAACTTTTAGTGTATTGCTAAGGTGTTTTCTCACTTCTTACTGTATACCTAATATACAACTTGTAGTTCTGTCAATGCCAGTTAACTAATTGCAAATTAACTTGTTTTACCCAAGACAGTGGCAAATTCTGTGCCTGGACACTCCACAGTTTTACCCCAAGACAAGTTATTACATATGTGAGCAGAAACCAGCTGTAAATGCTAGTCTCGGCATAGATGCTACAGTGATGGATAACATGATGGATAGATGATGAAAATCTACACATGTTTAAACACCATAACTTAGGTTTAAACACTGTAGTCAATTTAAGCAGGGCCATGTTAAGAGTTTCTTTAGTCCATTCTAACAATAAAGGAAATTCGGAGAGATTTGATTGGGCTGATTTAGAAATGCAATGTGGTTAAAAGTAGTTAGTGAAAAAGCTGAATTTTTGTATGCCAGGTCACAAACTGTGTAGGCTACCAGCACTGAAATACTGGGAGGGAAAATCCTTACCTGGGACATTCTAATACAGTGTACGTGAGAAAACCAAGCTGTGTAGTTTCTGTAATTTTCTTCATCTAAGAATGTAACATAAAATGGTGCTGCTCTGCAGATCAGAAAAAATTGGAATTTTTTCTTACTTCGTTTATACAACTTCAGGCAACATCTGATAATGTAGTCTTTAGATGTTTGGAAGGTAGGACAACAATAGGAATTTAGAGTGGAAGTTATTCTTTCTGATTTGATAGGGTTTTTTCCTATAGATTACAGAAAAAGAAATGTGAAATACATACTAATTGGCTATTCTTAGCTTTTATTTTTTGAGTTTCATTCTTGCATGTAATTGTTTGAACGGACAAACTATAATCCTGCTGCTGAAAATTGTAACTGTGCAGAGAATTATAGCACTTAGTTTATCTTAAAGAATATCCAAAATTACAGATCAGTATCAACTGAATTATAACCAAAGGATGTAGACACTTATTTTCACTGTTGTAAACTGGGAAAATTAGCATCCTGAAATAAAATTAATTACTTAATCTATGGAGAAATGTTTAAAAGAAAGTATGTGAGGAAAATCCCAGAAGGTTTCTGATGAAACACAAATCAGAAATAGACATCATTATAAACCAGTAATAGCCAGTAGCACTATATAGGAATGAAAGCAAAAATCATGAAAGCCCGTGTCTGGTTTTTCAAGATGCCTCATGTTGTTTTGTTTCTTTTAGTATGCCTTTTCCAAAATCATCTAAGCCTTTGGAGTTAAAAGCCATATTTTGGTTGATATCCAGGTTTTTCAAAATATTGTATATTTATGAAAAAACACAGTATTATCTGTGGCCAGTGACACTTACTGTAAGATTATCTAGATGAGACTCCTGCCGCTTTAAACTGTAAGAGCATGAGAACAGCTTGTCAAAGGGATTCCTGATTTATGTATGCACGTCAGCATTTCACAAGTACTAAAATACAGCATTTGCTTATTTGCATGATGATGTCCGAGTTGAAAGATATCAATTTAACTACCACTGGTTTATTGCCTCTTGGATCATGCTTCTAAATATATTTTATAAATGTGAAATAGTTTTATCAGTCTGGTGCTTTTTTATTCACAGACACCAGCATGTGGAAACTAATATGATTGTCTTCTTCAGTATAGTATATTATCATGTGCATGAACATTGCCTGAGATACCACACATCTGAATTTTGCAGTTGTCCTTGGCAAATGGAGAACACCGTGGCTTATCTTTGTGTCTGCATTTGTGCCCTTAGCTAGCAGCCTGGCTGTTCAGTGATGACTGCAAAGGCCGCTGGGGCCAGCTGTGTAGATACCTTGTCAGACGACTCGGAAATGTAGGGTGAGGTTTTGTTGCTTGTTTGCTTGCTACAGAACCTCTGAATATTCCTGATAAGGAAGTGCTTTCGCTAAAGAAAGCAGAGCCCTGTGCAGCAGTTGTGTAGCACAGAGGTCGGGCATGTAATGCAAGGGAGTTCCTGTTTGCTGCTTTTCCAGAAAAAGCCTCAAGATTTGAAGTACTGTGTTGATTTCATTCAGGCACCAGAAATGCTTTCCTTTCTTTGGCATTCAGCCTGGGTTTTTTTCTGCTGTGCCACCTGATGGTGCTTCATCAGATGAAGGGCTGAGCTGAAAGGATGTGCAATTCAAACATGCCACAGAAGTATTTATTCATTGGGCTTAAACCAAGACAGAGATTTAGAAAGAAACATCATACAGGAGCTGGACTGTTGCAAAAGCTGGTGCACCTTTCCATCTGAGAGCAAGGGCAGTATCATGGTCTCCAAAATAGTCTCAATTTCAAACTCCAGAGTTCAGTTGAGCAAATCACATGTTTAAAGGCTTTAAAAAATGTATGACAGAACAAACTCTTCTGGGTGTTCCTTATTTAGAGCTAATTAGGCTACCTTGACCTGCAAGGAAATTAGACTAAGTGTTGCTGGGAACAGAGAAAGTATTTTTATTTCAGTTTTTGTCTGGAGGGACAGTTTTTGCATGACACCCTTCTGTAACATTGATCTTGTCGCATATATTATTTTTATAATGTGTGTATAATTTTGATTTACTAATTAGATTACTGTAGCTCTAGAAGGTAATCAGGCCACTTGATTATTCACTTTTTACAGCTGCGCTACAGTTTGGGAGGAGGAAACAAAACCTGCAAGCAATCCTTAACTCTTATGTGCAATCTGCTTTTTCTTTTGCTCTTTGCAGTCTGGCAGTGATAAATGGGGAGCACACAATGAAACTGGATATTTTTGAAAGCTTATTAGGCTTTAAACCACCCATCTGGATTGCTTAGTGTGGCAAAAATAGAAAATACTGAGCTTAAACTAGACAGGTTTTAAAAGTGGAATCTTTGTACAGGACAGTGAAAGAAATCAGAGTGCATGTAAAGGAGAAATATTTGACGCATTTGTAAAAAACAATTCAAACATTAATACACTACTAACAATGTTGAAGACTGTTAACATATATTTGTACTGATTCATTCCCATAATTAGTTGACTCATTTTTAAAATATGATATCAGTAACTTTTTTTTTTTCCTTGGGGGAAGAAGTGAAAGCATTTGGACTTTTGGTTTGGGTGTTTGGGGTTTTTTTTTCCTGTTTGTTTTTTACAAATGACAGAGATGTACGAGAAAGTCTCCACTTTGCTTCACTATGTCTTATTCTGAGAAGGTAAGGGCGTGAATTTGCCCTTAAATATGTTCATTTTTCACAGCTGTCTTTCACTATTTTCCAGGGCAAGTGAAGTCTTCATGATAAATATTAAAGTCTTTTTTCTTATCAGCTTTTCAGAGACAGAGATCAGAAACAAATTCTAGCACATTTCAACTCAAATATTTTTCTTTTCTTATGAGGGGGAAATCATAATTTGGTGTGGCTCTTTGGAGGGTAAGCGAGCATCTTGAAGTGATGGGCCAAAATGATCTCTTCTTACAGGTGGTTCCTGAGTGTGTACCTGCCTACTGCTCTCAGGGCATGTCCAAGGGGGGAGATTGTATGTGCATGGGAATGAAATACTGTCTTTGCAAAGTCAGTGACAATTTGACTCATGGTCAGTAACATGCTTCGAGGCCCTTCAGGAATTTCAAAATACATTTCTTCACCTGAGTGACTAGTGGGAAATGGTCACAAGGAGGCTGTGCAGGGTCTGCCCAAGGATGCACTAAGGCCCCTGCTCTGTTGCCAGCAGTGCCCACAGCTGACAAGTAGGAAATGCATGCCTGCAGAAGGTGCATGCTATACTGCTTATGTACGCTGTACCGATCACGTATGCTGTATGGCTTTTCCAGCCTCCAGTGATTTGCCCCTTAGGTACTTCTGAACCAGAGGCAGCAGCTTTGTGACACGCAGTGGATTTTCCTGCCATCTCTCTAACCAGATTTTGAACATGTGTAAGCTTTTAGCAGTCATAGTATCCCAAGGCAAGTAATGCCACTGGTTAGCTGCTTCTAATGCCAGGGAGAGAAAACGCATCCTTCCCCATCTATCTTCTCCACAGAAAACATGGTTAGTAAACCTTGTTCCTATTGCAGCCTCAGCTCTCCTTTTTCCATGCTATAGAAGCCAGGGTGTATGGAATATTTCCTTAGAAAATATTCTATACTTTTCATAGACTCATAGAATGGTTTGGGTTGGAAGGGACCTTAAAAGGTCAGCTAGTCCAATCCCTCTGCAATGAGAAGGGACACCTTCAACTAGATCAGGTTGCTCAGAGCCCTGTCCAACCTGACCTGGAATGTTTCCAGGGCTGGGACATCTACAACCTCTCTGGGCTACCTGCTCCAGTGTTTCATCACCCCCATCATAAAACATTTCTTCCTTATATCTAGTCTGAATCTACCCTCTTTCAGTTTAAAACCATTACCCCTGTCCTGTTGCTACAGGCCCTACTGAAAAGTCTGTCCCCATCTTTCTTAGAAGCCTCTTTTAAGTATAGAAAGGCCACAATAAAGTCTCCCCGGAGCCTTCTCTTCTCCAGGCTGAACAACCCCCACCCTCTCAGCCTGTCCTCACAGTTGTTCCAGCCCTCTGATCATTTTTGTGTCCCTCCTCTGGACCTGCTCCAACAGGTCCACATCTTTCTTTTTTTTGAGGACTCCAGAGATGGATGCGGTACTGCAGGTGGGATCTCACCAGAGTGGCGTAGAAGGGGAGAATCACCTTCCTCAACCTGCTGGCCACGCTTCTTTTGATGCAGCCCAGCATATGGTTGGCTTTCTGGGCTGTGAGCACACACTGCTAGCTCATGTCCAGTTTTTCATCCACCAGTACCCCCAAGGCCTTCTCTGCAGGGCAGCTCTAAATCCTTTCATCCCCCAGCCTGTCTTGATACCAGGGGTTGCCCCAACTCAGGTGCAGGACCTTGTACTTGGCCTCGTTGAACCTCACAAGGTTCACATGGGCCCACTTTTCAAGCTTGTGCAGGTCCCTCTAAATGGCATCCCATCGCTCAGGTGTGTCAGCCACACCACTCAGCCTGGAGTCATCTGCAAACTTGCTAGGGCTCACTTTTGTGGCCTGAACAGGCTGTTCTAAGGCTGAAGAGACTGATACATCTCCTTTTGTGTTCACATGAAATTTTTATTCTATGTCAAGTTCATCTAAAATCATGGCTATGAACTTATTTATGAAAATGTTATTTAGTCCATAAAACGTGTGTTCCTTGATTTACATGAAGTGAATGTTTTTAAGCAAAAAGAATTAAGTCTTTTTCTAATGCTAATGCAAGCAGCAGAAACTCATAATGAGTTTTCCCACAGGAAATTAACAGACCAGGAATGAAATTCTTGGCTCTGTGAAGTAAGCAGTAATATTTCTATCGGTTTCAGGGACGTACTCCCTGTGAGCTGCTGCGTAATTTTAAAATACTGAATAAGTTTCAGAACATTGTGGCTATCTTCAAATGCTACTTTTGAACAAAGGAACGGCCAATAGTTTGACTAATACCAAGGTTTATCTTTCTTCTCCATAAGCCTATAGTGAGCATACTGACAAAACCAAGCAAAAGCCCGGCGAGTATGACAGATAACTGTTTGTCTAAGCACATTGAACAGCTTTTCACACTGCTGCCTTCCTTTCTGTAAGCTCAGTACCCAGAAGCCTAATAGCTCAGCATTATCAGGCTGAGTCAAATTAACTGCAAATGACAGGGTGATATTTATTTAGGGCAACTCTTGGTATACTGTTAATTTACATGTTCTACTACTTAAGGATTTGCTCTTCAGTGGAAAGCAAACTTATTAGAAAACTAAGGGAAGATTTTGTATTCTTTCTTGAAACATGTTGAGCATTTTGAATAAAAGAGTAATTACAGTTGTTATAGTCAGCAGAACAATGTGAAGTAGTTTTACTTAGAATGATATGCAAGCACTTGTCAGCTTGCCATTCACAGGAACCTTTTAAAATGCCACAGTAGTTTCTTTCTAAATGCATAAATATTAAGTCACTGGAACACAATTAAAACAATGATATTCAGGGAAAGATATTCTTGTGTTTGTGCTTGACCACACAATCCATGGCAGAAAATCTATGTGTTTCTAGAAAAGCACTAAAATAATATTCCATGCAAGTGAGATTTCTTGCTTAAATTAAATTGATATTAAAAAATCCCACACCAATTGCCCCCTCCAGTCTTGGTATAGTATTGTACTGTCCATAGTATTTAATAACAACCCATTTAAAAATGTAAGTAAAGGAGAAAAGAAAATTCTTATGGTAATGCATCAATTACAGCCTTTACCACAATGTGTAGGAAAAGCTGTATTTTTCGTTCCAGTGATTTGGAGGTTCTCTGTTTGCAGGAGCTTACTACCTTGCAAAGGATCTCTGCACCATACTGAGTCAGCATTGGGAAGCACCAGGGTACTAAACCATTTTGAATGCAATGTGCTAAATAGTTACCCTGGTTCTAAAATACTTAAATACCAAAATCACGTACCTGGCATTGCTGAACCTCATTTTAACAAGTCAGATACTTGTATGTGACATTATCCATCTGGTCATTGCTGAAAGCATATACTATGGGAGGCCAGATTTTTAATCCCTGTTATCTCTGTGTAAATCTGGCAAAAGTTTATTGATTTCAGCAGGCTTCCTGGCAAGATCTTTTTTCTTGTGTAACAGGGCAGAATTTGGGTTATGTTCTCATTTCCAAGACCAGTGCTCCTTCAGATGTCTGCACTGCTCCATGCTGGCTGCCGTAAAGGGACTGCACAGCTCAGCTGTGTCCCAAAAGCAGAAATACTCCTTGACATTTGAACATCAGCTCATGGGGTTTTTGCTGTCATTCTCCTCTCCAGCTTCTGCAGGCTGACTACGAACACTCATTAGGCTGTTGTATTATAAAAATAGACTAGTTACTAAGACATCAATAAGTCACTTAATTTAGAAATAATACATGGATTTTTTTCATTGGTGATTTTGAGGAAGTGGATAAATTGCACGATGAAGACCCCAGGGCTGATCTAGTAATCAGCTGGGCTTTCAGCTCAGTCCCTTGTGAAATTGGGTACGTAAGAAAAGCTGCTGTGCTCCTTTTTCTGTGAAACATACTCAAGGTCTTTGACTCTTAAGAGGATCTTTGCTAAAACCCACTACCTTCAGATGTACCCTTGCCAAAACCACCCTGTTCTCAGCTACATGACATCATACATAGTCTTCACCCCAGTGAAAGAAGAAAATATGTAGTTCAGACATCCAGACACCTTTGAGCAGGCTGTCAAGGCATTGCTGTCAGCAAAGGTTAAACAAGCTCCATATCCAGAAGGAATATACCCTGAAAATAGCTTGCAACTGAACTTTCTTCAGTGGCTAGCACTATTATTGTAGGTAGTACAATGTTTTTATCTTGAATGGTGGTGCAAACTTACTGGTATATATTTGTGTACAGATGTAAGAGTACTTTCTGAGGGACAGTATAGTCCGTGGGTCACTGTGGGTAGCTTGGATAGGATTGCCTGCAGGCCTTAAAAGTTATTTCTTAAATCATACAAACACCAATTAATGCTGACTGCAGGAATAAGGAGGTTCTTTGTGAAAATGTGTTGGAAAACTGAAGATTGTCTTTACACTAGAAAGCCGACAGCAAATTACCTGACACTCAAGCTGTTACTTAAGAGTCTGAATCAAGGCACTATGTTTAAAAATACTAGTCATGGTATTAGGGACCAATTCTTTTACACAAAAAGCTCAAGAAGCTTTGCTATTGACTGAATAGATGAATGAAAAACCATGCTGTTTGAGGTTTATGCTCATGGTTTTTCTCTATTACTTAGAGACCCACTTTACTTTTTGATAATTTTCACAAAATTGCCTGAAACCTAGCTTTCATGACTTAAAGTTGAACTAAAGCTTAGTTTTAGTTTGTGCCTTTTTGGTTTTTGCAGAAATGGTGGGACTGATGGGAAAGGATATGAGAGCTCATTGACCAAAATAAATGGAAAAACTGGCTGTGCAAGCAAGAGAATAATATACTAAACAAAGCAATGTCAGCTTATCGCAAGGTCAGCAAGGTTCTCTTTGAGGGGTTTGTTTGACAATGACATAAAGAACAAATACTTGTAAGGAATACTGAAAAGTGTAGATGGTATGTACAACACAGAAATTTATTACATCAAGACTGAAACCCGTCTTTTTTTATCTTGGGTGAGGGTTTTTTGGTTTATTGAATTTTTTTCTTTGGTTCACTGGGACAGTATCTTTCCACATGGCAAAATTTGATTGTGTTACACAAAGCAGCAGGTGTGGCAGAGCACTGGGAGTAATCAACTGCACAAAAGCAAGGAAGTTCTATACTTTTAAACTGCCGTTTATATTTTAAGAAACAGCTATATGGGGGCAACAGTACAGCAAGTGTTTCTGGCTCTGAAAAGTATGTGAGACTCCACCATTTTTATTTTTTTTTAAATGGAGAATGAAATGGACAGTCCTGCAGGTATAGTCTACAACTGCATTTAGGGACAAGAAATGTAACCTCCCACCTACTATTCACTCAGTGGTAGATTTATGCGGTGACATACTCCTGATCATAGTAATTGCTTTGAAAAACATGTTGTATTTAATGCATTGCTTTCTCTGTCTCAGGGGCCAGAATATAACAAAACTCAAGATTCAAAAAGAATATGCCTTAGTATTTAGCCCACAGGCAACCCCTTGAGGTCTAGCTTCATCAGAGGCTTTCAGTAGCTGGAACATCAGTCAGGGCAGGAATGAACCTGGAGCAGAACATAAGTAAATGGGGAGTGTCTGAAATATTCAGGGTGTAGTTGGGAAAACAGTATCAACATCAATACTGAATTCTGTGGCACTGTCATCTCCCTCTCCGCTNTTTTATGCTTTTTGTTACTATGTCTCCAGTCTGGGACACAGAACTTTTAAAAAAGAATTAAAAACTTGACCAAGTGTGTTAATGCTTCATTTGAGTTATTCCTTTAAACAAAATGTTGTACTTGATTTTCTTTACATTATTATTTTGCACGGTAATTTTTCCTTCTCTAGTTTGTGCAAAGTTATGTTACACCTACAAACCTGTCGAAAGTGGTGTTAGCTCTTTAGAATGGTGACAAGTAAATTTGTAAGGCCCTGAATAAAGAGGAAATAGTCTAGTTTGGAACATGACCTTCTACACTGTATCTTTGCCACCAAGCTCCTCTTCCACTTGGTCTGAAATGATAATACTGTATTTTGGCCAGAATACAGCTGGTGAATTGATTACCTGTCCTCGCTGTGGATGCAAGGCACAGCATCATGGGGGGCTCTCTCATCACTGAACTGCAGCTGCAGCTTACAAAAGAGGCAGAAATTCTTCGCCCTGAGCTTGTATGGACATTCCTCTCTGTTTGTAATGCATGTAGTATTGTTCCTCCTGCATATTTACAGTTGGTCTTAATGTGTTATATAAAGACAGGGTTACATAAAGCGCTGGGCACCACATTAATAGGGCAGAGACCAACCTGGTCCTGAATGAACAAAATGGACAAAATAAGGATTAAAAACTTGCTCAAGGTCAGTGTCAGCCAGTGGCTGAGCCAAGAGAAGAATCCAGGTGTCCTGATGCACAGTACAGTGCCTTTCCACTAGGCCATGACATTGCTGTTGTGCAGATAATGCAGTAAAAAAATAAAAGAATATGTCATCTGGACTGTGAGCCACCTCCTTTCCAGCATTAAATTAATAGCAAAATCCTGTAACAATGCAGTGAGACTGTTGCCCATGATGTAGGTGTTTGTGTTATGGCTGGTACTTTTAAAATACACCACAGAAAAGGCCATGCAGAATCATCTTGAAGCTTATGTTAATTTTTAACGTCAAGTGCATTTTTTGATCTGTTACAATTCAGTGTGCTTTTATCGATCTTGGTTCTCATACTTTCTCAAAGATGTGAGACTTATCAGAATACCTGCTGTTGTACAGCTTTTACCACAATTTTGCAATGGGGTCACACTACCACAGCATTTCTGGATGATATTCTAGAATCTGAATAAGAACATAGTGTTTCTTCCACGTCTTTAAAGAAAACAAAATTAAACAAAAGAGACTATATAGCAGTGATGACATTTAGCCAATGTTTTCTAGGGCTATACTGCTATCAACCTGGCACTGAACGATTTGAGCAGAAATAGGACTTCCGCTTTGCTTTTCATTGAGAGGATTTGTTTGGGATTAAGCAAGCCAGACAAAGGTGTCTAAAAATGATACTGTGGCAACTGAGTCATCTGAGGATGTCTTTGATCACGTGTTTGCCACTGAGACACGTGAGGCCACGTTGCAGGTGTCCCTTATAGTTGTGAGGTACCAAAACCTGTGGCCTGAAACAGCCTATGACTGACCTGTATCTTAATGCTTGCCCTTGTGACCACAGGATTTTATTATTTTAATGTCCTTCTAACACAGCTGCCAGCAATTCTTCTTCAGAGCTTCTCATTTGTTCAAAATGCAGCTGTCTGCTTCCTCACTGTAGTCAGCAACTGTGCCTGTTTTGCTGTTATGCTGACAGATTGCCTTTAAGTTGTCCCTTTGTTTCTTGCAGACCTTAAAGGATATGCTACTTGTCTTTGTTTTTTTCTGAGCCTTGTACTTTGAGATTTGAATTCCAGCAATGTCAGAAAAGTAAAGATCCCAAAGCTGTATTTTAGCATGGAAAAACTGTATTTTGTCCTCTGTTGCTTCTAGGAAATTAATTTCCCTTCAACAACGATCTTGGTGTATTCTCTCTACTCTCTGCCATACACTCTCTTTTCCATCCTTTGACATTGAGGATTGCTGTATAATGTCCTGCTGAATGCACATAAAGTTTAAATGTAAAACTTGTGTTTTGTTCACACACTAAGCATTTGACAGGGAATAGTTTTAAAAATGCAGTCATTACATTTCATAATGGCAGTGTAAGCTGGAAGAGTCCTTCAGGACAAAAGCTTGGGGTAACCAGTACTGTTGGTTTAGAAGAATGGGCCATAAGAGTCAACTTCGACTCAAGTTTCCAAGAGACGAAGTCCAAATGTAATAACAGATGCGGGCATTAGCCTGGGAACTTGGTGAATTCTGGAAGCATTTTGTTCTGAGAAAGATTTCAGGTAATTTTAGAACATGTAACTCTTCAGAAAAAACAAAGTACTTCTGTAATATTTTGCTTGCTTGATTGGGTAACAGTTGGAGGTCTGGTTTAAAGAGGAATCTGAATTTTCTTATCTTAGGGCAGGAAAGAATTCTGATTCAATGAATATTATCCTTGAATGTTGAGTAGATGAACAGATGACAGGCACAGTCATTGTAACCTTTTAAGTTTTCACACCATGTAAAGTGAACACCAGACGTGCCCACTGCCTTTCATGCTTCCTTTGTTTCCTGCATTCAATTCAGTTCCTGCACGCTTTTACCAAAGCTTGGAAGTGTCTCAGGCTACTTAGTACCTAGACTATGTTAGCATGAAAAGTATATGAATGCAGTAAAGCATTTGAATAGGCTTGAATTCCAAGTTTAAAACAGGAATGCTGAATGCCAAGTTTGGCAACCTTTGGGAATTTGGAGGTAAACCCCTGAATTGAATTGCCTTTGGGGAGGTTGTCATCATCATATGGGTTTGACTAAAACCTATTAGCCTAACAGCTGATAGATGCCTGTGGCCTGCAGAGCAGGAGCCTAGTTCAATCCTAATTAAAATTCTGGCTTTAATCTGAGTGAAGATGGGCCAGAACAATTTTCTTATTTTCTTTCTGCCCTTTCTTAGTGTCTGTGCTATATTTCTTTTCCATTTACTCTCACGGGGTCTGTTCAGAGGCAGAGCAGGTGGGTGGCAATTGTGGGAGACAAGCCATGCTTTTTTTTTTGTAAATGTTTATAAGAGAGCAGAATTGTTTCTTGCTTCATAGTTCTATTGCAGGAGTCCCTCCACTCAATTTTCTCTTTAGGAAGAGGAGGAACAAACTGCTTGATGCACAACTGAAAGGTACTTGCTTTGGTGGTGAAACCATACTCATCGAGAGGACCAGAGTAGGTTGAGAAACTGACCATACATTGAACATGTTACCTGTTTCTTAGAGTGGTGAGTAACCTCCTGAGAGGTGACATATTTACAAAAGTAGCTCTCCATCTTTTTGCCACAAGCACAGACTTGCTGAAAATAGAATCCTCAGAGAGGAAAAGTGAGAGACAGTGATTGCAACTGCTCAGAGCCACCTCACGCTGTACATGGAAAGTATAAAACCAAAACGTATGCTCAGCTGCTGGTACCAGCTGTGACATTCATTATAGTAATTGCTGCCATTAGCGTGCTATTAATATTTCTCTTACAAATTTGTAAGAGAAATAAAATGAAAATGCAAAGTCTACTCCATCTGCAACCATTTAGGTTCTTTGTGGGTCAAGTCACACAAGCAACAATTTCTAGCAACACTGTTGTCCTCTAAGGAACTTGGAGAAGCTTGGTTTATCTGAATTACTTGTGAGATTTCCATTTTGTGCTGGAGGAGAAAGCGTGTAAATTTGGGAGGGCATAGGTATAGTTGCTACAAGATCCGCTTGCCTATTGCAGCAAAAGTCTAACACCTTGCAGCAAGCAGCAGGAAGCTTTCTGGGCCTGTTCAGCCTTTGGTTTAGCTTTGTACAAGTTGGAGACCCTGGAGTTGACAGCGAATAAAGCCTTTTACCAAATGGGCGGCACATGACTAGGTCTGAATAGGTGGTTTAGCCTCTGGATTGGAGGCAGCACGCTAAACCACCCTCAGATGTTGGCATTGGTGTGAATCTGAGGTGATGTCATTCTGACAATTGTGAGGTGCTCCTATATCAGCTCTTCATCACCAACATTCTCATAGAACAGCTTTATTGTGGGTCAGGATTTGGCCCTAGAACGTGGGTTTTTTTTCTTCCCTCCCC
Organism: Pandion haliaetus; assembly: GCA_013401275.1. Taxonomy (NCBI): domain Eukaryota; kingdom Metazoa; phylum Chordata; class Aves; order Accipitriformes; family Pandionidae; genus Pandion; species Pandion haliaetus. The sequence goes on along the minus strand of VYZV01014328.1, from coordinate 112,334 downwards.
CCTATTTTTCTCCATTTCTTTGGGGAAATTCTCATCTATGAAAGTGCTGTTGAGTCAGCATCTTTCAGCTCAAGAATGCCAACACTGTTCACAACAAGTAGCTTGAAAAAATATTTAATTTTAATTTTCTTTTCCACATAAACTTTTAGAATGGGGAACGTTGCTGATCTAAACAACACTTATTCATCCAAATGATGGAATACTGTAGCTGAGAAAAGACTGCTTTATTTATCTAGTTCATCTCACACGAAAATCCAAAGTACTGGAAAAAGTTGCTGTATCGATGGTTTATGGTCTGATCCACTTTCAACTGTTATGGAAAAATGATTAATCAAAAGTATATTGGTGGTAATAGTTAATTATTTAGTGATTAGTAAATAGCTCATGACCATATTAGTACTGTTGCCTGCAATAGAATTAATATGCTAATGATGCATACATATGGCTATAACGTGTACTATTTCATGGTGACCTGTGCACACACTCACCACTGCATACTGGATACTTTCACTGAAATCAGCTGGACTTCATATATGTCTGCTCAACATTACTGCTTGCTTTTGCAGCACTTTGAGGCTCTTGCGAGATGCAGCCTAAAGTCTCAGCACTTGTGATTTCTTAAGCTGGTCCATTTACAGGGAAAATACTTCCAGTACTCCCTGTTGTAGAGAAAATATGGAAACCAGAATCCTATAGCTAAAGTCCAAGAGGCAGCTCAAAATAGCCTCAATTTATTTGGGGACAGTACAATTTTTTTAAAGCCAGTGCTGCAGCATTGGAAAAGCATGCCATGATTTCTGGATGCATGGGATCCTCAGTGCAGGTGCCATTTTCACAGGGCCTCCCAAGCTCTTCTGAAAAATGTAATCACTTCTGCATGATAGTCCATTCAGCCATCTGCAGACCCAAAGTCTTGAAAAGGCTGTGGCTAAGCACATCAGTGAGATGGGATGGGCTTCTGCCTCAAGAGGCTGGAGGGCAGGCTAAATATTCTGTTGCTTCCCCCACATGCCTTCATATGTGCATGGAAAGTTGCAGGTCTGCTCCAAAGGACAGTTTCACCACACGCCATCCAAATGCCTTGTATGACTTCATGGAGAGCAGTGGGAGAAGGAGAGAAATTCGCTGTGTCTGAGGGGATGTGCTGCAGTTCTACTTCAAAGCATTAAGAAGCAGTTAGCATATTTTTTTTTTACTTCCTAAGATGGTTGGTGCCTGCTTAAACAGCGGCTCCTTGCAAAAGCAGGTGATGCGTTTCTTACTGCACTGATAGGTGTTCATCCTTTATTTAGCAGTACTGCAGGCAGAGCTACTGTCTTGCTGAAGCATGCGGAAGTGCTATTCTTGCGCTCTCTGCACACCCTTCTCCTTGCTGCCTGGAGGGTGAGGGATAGGAAATCTGGTTCTGGGAGTTTTCTTCTTCATTATTCTGGATTTCCCCTTCAACCTCATCTAGTGTCAGCTTGTTCACCCCCCGGGCTGAGAGGGAATTTGTTTGCCCATCAGATAACCTGACTCACACACAAATTTCATGTGTCCTCAGAAGCGGAGGAACGCTGTACTCTCAAAGTGAACTCTAGCCCAGGAACAGCAAAGACCTGACTATAAAGTTTGTCCCAGCCAAAAATCCATCACTTCAAGGAGAGGCAAAATATAAAATTTGATGGATTTGGAATGAAAGAGTAGTTTATTCCGGAAGTGTCATATATAGCACTGATTGAAGCAGCAAGGTTTGAGGGAGACCCTGGTTAAGTTTTAGCAGCTCATCATTAATATTGCATCTGTCATGTTTTATGATGATTTACGTAGTATTACAGGAATAATGGACCAAGCTCTAGGCTGATGTAAATCTTCATTGCTCACTCCAACTCAGTGAAGTTCTGTTAGTCCCTTTGGAAATTTGGAGTTTGATTTGCAGTTTTTATTGTTATGTACAATATTTTCCCTGCTTCCACAGGGTTTGCAGTATGTATTTCAAGTAACATAGACAATGTTGAGAAAAGGAGATCTTGGTATGGTATTGCTCTTAGCATTGCAGTTCTCCCAGCAAAAATGTAATTTGATGTTTATGCTGCCACAGCAAATTAAATTTTATTAATTTCCAAGTTGCATCCCTTGCATGTGACAATACTCATCAATTTGTCTTTTTGAGTTCTGCTTCCTACCAACATCTACGCGCAGCATCTTATGATCTGAAAGACATTGAACCAACCTGTTCATTTGCAAAATTATATTTGATGTGGTCTCTGTTTCACTTTCGTCATTATCTTTTCATCCAACTTCTTACCATTCACTGATCTGATCTAGGAATGTGGGACTTGATTTTCAGGGCTCTCTGCTTCTGAAATTTGAGGGGACAGAGACACAGCCAGGGAGCTACCACTTGGTCTCCCTGGGGGCAGGAGCCTGCCTTGGCAGAGGGCCAGGGCAGCAAACTACTTTCCTGGAGGTGTCTGGAGAAAAAAGGGCTATGGGCTTCTAGGCTGGCTGGGCTATGGGAACTGAAGGTTAGGATATAATTTTGACTGCGAGTAAAAGGGGAAAAAATTCAGTAATGTTCAAAAATTTGGCCTAAAGGAGAGACCTGAACATGTCATGGTGTGACCTGCCAGCCATTCTTTCAAATAGATCATGCAGGTCTTAAATCCAAAGCTTGTGTGCTGGCAATCTTTGACAAAGAAATTTAAAAGCTTTGGGCTTGAAATCTGATTTAAATTTATATCATAATTGATTTTTTTTCTCATTTTGATTTTTATGAACAGATGGACTATAGCTAGCAGTTGCCCTTGAGGAGTCTTTAAAAATGTGGTTCTGTGAACTGTTTCCCTAAAGATTGATACAGCTGCTATTTCTTCAGCTATCTCTGAATCATCCTCAATTACTATATGTCTTTATAAAATAATTATAGGTTTTATCCAGGAACTGAGCCCAGCTCTGTATTTTTCATAAAACACTTACGCAGGGTTGGTTAGCAAAAGAGATGATTTTATCCAACCAAGTTTTCAATTATTTAGCTTTGAATTTTTATTCTCTTGTTCAATGTTTTGCTACCATGCAGCAGCTATATTCCCTTGGAACCAAAATGGAAAAGATTTTGGCTGCTCTATCCATCTCTTTACACTTACTAATTTGTCTGCCAGAGTAAATCACACACAGAACGAATTTAGAAGAGTTATTAGTTCAGATGAAGCTATTCAGACTTAAACCAATAAATAAATGATGATCTTGCCCTGGAACATCTCTGCTTGTGCAAAAGTCAGTCCGCTCTTTCTCCTTCCCTGTGCAGGGATAATGGGGAAATACTTTCTAGAAAGAAATCAGTTTTAAATGCAAGACAAGAATGAATGGAATGAAAGTATGTGGCATTAATTCTGGATGACAGGGTGATGGAGGTTGGGTGGTAGCCACATGGGATTGTCATCCATGATGCAAATACAATTTACAAGAGTTCATTTAGTCCTTGCCCCTCTGTATCTCCTGATACATCTTCGACGATGTCTTGGCCAACAACAGGTACGTTGCAATAAGGAGGGCAGTAGGTGAAACCACTGAGACAGCCAACTGTCCAGGCAAGACAGCTCCTCACACATTAAGGCTGGCAGGTCTCTTCCATCAGATACCCTAAGACATTTGGGGTAGGAAACATTTTGTAAAGGAAAAGTTTTTTCCCTCTGCACCTTCCATTATTGCTACCATTAAGGACACCTTTTACTCATTGCAGAGATCGGGCTAAAGTACCAATCTTCCTTCTGAAGAAATGTGAGGAATTGGGGAGCCATATAGCTTCCATGTGCCTTTATATAATGGCACAGGAGGGGATTGTTCTTTTAAGATGAGTTAGCAAAGTTATAGATTATCAGAAGTGTTGTCAGTCAAATAGATTTGCAGCTCTAGATGTTGTATTTCCATCTTGGTTTTCTGTATTATTTTGATGCACATAACCTGTAATTTATATGCACTGCTATGGAGGATTGCATGAATTAATCTTTCATCTGGAGGAATTTTCAGCATGTGTGTCACTGAAATGAAGTATGGAAGGAGTCTAAACCCTAGCTTGTCTTCAGTCCAATGTGCTCAGTGGCTGCTGCTGGAATTTTGCAAGGCTTCTTAATAGAAATTGCCACTTCCCACTGGAAGTGTTCCAGAATAACCTCTGAACTCTGGTGTTTTCAGTGCTGGTAAATTACATAAGTTAGCAGCCTGGCTGTTCTTTGGGGATATGATTAAAACCATTGCATTCCCTTTGGTTTAATGAAGTAAGTTTCATTCTTCCACCTCAGAGTTCACAGTCTGTTGCAAGTTGATTTAACCGACTCTCATTTAGGGCATAAAATTTTGGATTAGACCTCTGTGCTCTGTTTTCTTAAACTTCTCTGCTGAAGATCCTTATTATGACACAGTGAGAGAAATGTTCCTGTGATGGGGAACAGTATGTTTTGTACCTCCAGACTGAGTGCTCGGTAGGCATTTCAGTGACCTAGCCTTCTTAAAAACCCTACAGATTTTAATTTATTTAAATTATGATGGTTTTCAAGTTCAGCTCAGTATAAACTGATCTAGAGGGGTTTTTTCCATGTTTGCTTTTGGTTTTTTGGCAGGGCTCCTCATCCAGGTAATGGCACTGTTAGGGCAGACAAATACATCTGGGGGCTGTCCTGCATCACACTTTGACTGCCTTGTGTGTTTACATTGTAAACATCGCATAAGGAAAGAAAGACCTAAGGGTGAAGTGGCTTGTTCAAAACCAGGTAATCAGGCCCTGGACTGAGAATCTCATTCAGTTGAAATTCAATCTCATGTGCTCTTGTTAAATTGCAGTTTTGTAGTTTGATGCTTTGCTTTGATGCCCAGAGTTCTCTTGTTCTTCAGGGGCTACAGGTGTTCATAACACTACCCTTGTTCATGAATATTTTCTTTTAAACAAAGGGGTGATAGATTGCTTCAGGGATGCAGCTGATCACAAGATAGGAAATGTAACTCGAGCATCTCTGGAAAGAAATCTGTGATGCTGAAAACCTGACATTTTTCAAGATAAATATATTTAATCAATTCTGCTCTTGAGATTGCAATTGGGACAGAGGCGCATCTCCCTTTGTACCTGCTTAGAATTCATTTCATGTCAGTGGGGAATGAAAATAATTTCTATGCAGTGACACAAATCATTGATTGGTAGGTGTTAAAAGAGCCCAGAGTCTCCATTTTATGTTTGGTCAATGTGTGCCTCTCATGTAAGCAGGCAGGGCTACTCATACTATTTGATATTCTTTACAACTGCTATACTGAAGGAGAAAAGTAGACTTACCTCAGGGTAGGGGCAATATGCACAGAGGCACCCTCTGTTTTACTGCCACCCCAAAGTCTCTCTGGTGGACAGTGAAGTTTTAAGCAGGATGCCAATATGAAAACCTACAAATTTTCCAGTATTCTTTTCTGATTTACAGTTAAGTCAAAGGTTTCATTTTAAAGGAAATTATATTCATTGATTCTTCCAACTATTTGAATTAATGAACAATTTTCTCTAAATATCCAGTTAGATTTAATTGCAAATAATTAAAATTTGTATCAAAGAAAGCTGGCACTTATTGACATTAGGAGAGCATGGTATAATACATCTTGAGGCTGGGTCGTATAATTGTGTCTCCCTCCTCTCAGAATCCCTACCTTGACCATATTATGCTGACCATAGAATAAATGTGCATAAATACTTCCACCAATCCAAGGGACTTCTGGAAATGTCTATTTATTGCCAATTGTTTCCTTCCAGAACATAATCTGCATCTGAGCCACAGACTGCCCTACAATATCTTATCTCAATGCAATAATACATTTAGATCTGTTGAAGCATCTGTGCACAAAGTCAGCAGTAAAGGGAAAAACAAGAACTCTTCAACTAGTAATTGACAGCTAGGGCAAACAGCAGGGAAACACGTAATCTCCCAAGACCAGCGCTCTGTGAGGCTGGGTACTTTCAGTAGAAGTTAGCACCTCAATATATTTTTCTACAGACCAATTTGTTTTTAAAAGACAATTTGGAGTCAAATTGGCCATTCAGAAAAATATGCAGTATGTTTCAAGTGTTGGTCATTTACTGTACGGCTGGCATGCTTTGTGCAACAAAATTCATTGCCATCAAGCAGTGAGAAGTTGGCAAATAGAAAAGAAGTATCAATACCCACCACCTGCTTCTGTACCACTTCAGGTGCTGCATACCTTTGCATATTTCATCTGTGACTCATTTCTAATTGACAAACTTACTCCAATATCCCATTAAAATTTGTGCTGTTTTGGGAGGCTTTTCATTGTTGTAGGGTTGTTTGGTTTTTTTTTCTCCAGCCTGCTGATATATGGATGTTTTGTGTGTAGTTTCTCTGACTGTATTTAGTCTTTTAACTCCAACTCTGTCTTCCAGACCCAAGTCTCCTGTTCTCTGCGTTTATTTTTTATATATATATTTTTCTCCTGTCTTGTTCTCTCCTTTTCCACATCAATTTGCCTATTACCCCTTAGTGAACTTCTCAATGTTTTCTGGATTGGCTGTGTTTTTTGTGTTTCTCCATGTCTTAATTTCCTTCACTGAGTCTTGGTTTTGCTCTGACATTTCTGTATAAAGGAAGGGTCTTGTTGTTAACTGGATTTGTTTGAGAGTTAAATTAGAAAATATGCCAAGAGGCACAGAAGGGAATTTCTCTAGGTCTTTGAGTCAGTGTCTCAACACCTCTCTCATACTACAGTACAATACAGCACCTGTTGTAAACGGGTTGTTACATTACCACCTTCCTAATGTAAGGGAAGACAGTGTAGACAGGGATCAATAAACAGCAAATGTCAGAATGAGGAAAGTGCTCAGCAGTACCCGAGGAAGAGGCAGTGTTTTTTTCAGAGTGGATTCTCAAGGGCATTGCTACAGTTAGGACTCCGTGAGAGGGAGCAGAGTCACACAGCACGTATAGCAGCAAAAAGTCTGTGCCAAATATCTAGCAAGCACAATTGCTTCATTACGGCTGCTAGAGGTACAACATGTATGTATATTATATGTATACAGAACAGATCTAGAGATACCAGTATTCTCTGGGAAAAGGGCCATCAGTGGTTTTGGAACAGATTTTTAGTAAATGCAGAAAATCTGGTATTTTCTTTTTAACCTCCGCTCCCATTTTGTAATACCCTCTTCCTCCCAGCTCTTTTCTACTTCTTGCCTGTCTCAGGTTTCATTCTTGCTTATCTTCCAGTCAAAGTGTGCTGACCCTCAGAGATTAACTGTGCTGTCCAGGTGCAGGTGGGGCAATACTGCAGAGACAGTAAAAAGCCTTTCCTGAAGACCAGAACCTTGATCTTTCCTGAAGAATCTTAATAGAGTCTTTAAATTCAAGGAGAGGAGACAGAGCTGTGAAAGAAAGGTAAACTGAGGTACTGCCATGTCATTCATGCAGGAATGGGAACAATGGGTGGCACCAGCAGCAAGACAGTAACAGACTCTGACATCCTGAGTTGTCTCATGCTCTTTAATTTTTTCCTCTCCCCAGACCTCTCACTACATCCAGGCCTGTGACTAAGCTTCCACAATTTTTTATTTTTTTTTAAGTGGATGCATCGTATCTTTTACCAAGCCAGATCATCAGATCATCTACCTCATTTCACATTCTCCATAGCACATACTGTATCTGCACATTCACTGAAGGAATGTTTCTTGATCTCACAGTCTCCTTTTTAGTCATAAATAATATATTCTGTGTGAATCTGGAATTATACCTGCTCTCAGTCAGTTTGTCTTTATAACTTGCTGCTTCTGAAGGCAGGTTGAAGGACGCGGTTACAGTAGTGTTACCAATGCTGTGATCTAGACCTGAATAACTGTGTTTGTCACGTGAATGAACCAGGCATGTGAATCTAGCTGACCATGCAACTGGAAGGATAGAGGGGAAAATGTGGTACCAGCGCAAGGAAGGTGCAGCAGGATTTGGCTTAGAAGAACATTGAACTGTCATTGATAAGGAGGTGTGAAGAAATCCCAAGAAGTCAAAGTAGCAATTCTTGAGTTGGATATTAGAGAGAAGAACATCCAAATATATCTACCTACATTGATTTCGAAGAAAGTAGATGTTGTCTGAAAAGAGTCCAACAGGCCAAGAAAGAAGATTAGTTTATGCAAAGCAAAATGAAGAAAAAGAAGATAGATTTCATATAGTCATCTCCCTGTATGAAAATTTGCACAGGCTCAGAGAATTTTGTATCCATGTAATTTTTATACAATATTTACTATAGAGATGTAAACTATTTATTTTCCTTTGTTTTTAATTCTTATCCCAGAATTACATAAGAAATGTTGCTTTACCTTATCTTCTGCCCTGCAAGAAAAAGTCTCTTCGAAGAATTTAATTTTTTTTAAGTGGAAGTCTTGTTTTAATGCATCCTTTGTGTTTTCTTTACAGTGCTCTTTGGAGGTATGAGTATGTTTTGCTTAGTAATTAATTGGTGCTTAAATACTTGTAATTTTATGTCTCAAAGGGAAATTTTAAAAGCTTTTCCTATCCTGTCTGGCTGCCAGGAAATATATTTTGCAAACAATAGATCCTCCAACTTTTTTTTACAAAAAAATAACAAACAAAACTGCTTTGATATGTACTTGATGGTGAGGGGACTCTGCTCAAACCACTGATGAAGTTAATGAGGAAAATTTGCTCATGGTTTGCCAGATGCAGCTGATACAGTTCTCGCAGAACTGTTAATAATTCAGCATTGGGTTCTCCCCCTCTGCATGAAAAGTGTTGTACTGAGGGCTGCAGCACAGCAGGGTCTGGCCTGATGCAGGTGCCCTCTCCTCTGAGGTGGTGGGACCTCACCTGCTTCCTGCCAGACCCTTCAGGTGTTGCCTTTCAGAGGGGCTGGCAAATGTGCTGTCAGATATGACCGCCTGGAGGTCATCTGCAAGTGAGTGCAGGAGGGTCCTGCCAAGGGTGGGTGTGAAGTGCTAGTGGGAAGGTGTGGTAGAGGTAGGTGCTGGGTTGCACAGCGGCTGCACGATGAGGCCACAGAGACCTTCAGGCTGTAGGCAGGGAGTGCCCAGGTGCCCACATGGGGACCTACCTCTTCACCAGTCAAAAAGAAACTGCCCTGGCATTCTCCAGTGGAATCTGGGAGCTGCCCAGCAAGTATCTGTTAAGCTCTGACAGCCAAATCACTGAGAACCTGTTAAACAGTGAACTAAAACATTTTATAAGAATATGCTAAAACATAACACAAAAAAAGGCTTTTTAGGCTGGACCAGGTTATTGAACACAGTGTCTCACATTTAGCTTATGTTGAACTATTTGGCCACAGCTTCAGTCATCTATTGAGGTAAAGTGAAAAAACAGTGTGGTGAAATCAACAACATTAATAGCTCTTGCAAACAGAAAATCTCAGCCAGCTGTTTAAGTTAATTTACTGTATCTGTATATTTGAAATTATTAACAGTTGCATTAGATTGTAATTTAGGGAAACACTAAGTTATGTACTCTCATCCTGTTCTTGTACTGGCAAATATGGAGGACTCAGAAAGTGCTTGGCCCGCAATACCCAGAATAGAACTTGTATGCACTGTAGATGGATGTTTCAGTGAAGATCAACTGATGAATTCCTAACTTATCCAGAGACTTTCTGTATAGCTGTAGGCAAACTAAATAATCTAGCTCTTGCCTCAGTTTATCATCTCTAATGTGAATGTGGCATTTTATTGCATTAAAAAGATAATGTAAAGCTGTCATATTATGAATAGTGTCATATATTGGCCAGAAGTGCATATGATTGCAGTAATTCAAGCTAGTAAGTTGCATAAATTCTGAAGGAAAATCAGGTGTTTCCATTGCAAGTTCAAATATATTTAACCTATTCTATTGGAAAGGGAGCAGAAAGACAATTTAAATACTTATTGCTGCTATACCATTTTAAAGCAAACAAATGAAAATAGTAACTTGGTACTACTTAATATTAAGTATAATCTGAAGACTTTGAAGACTGTAGAATGTTTTCTAGTTATAAAAATGCTCAGCTATTCTAAAGCTACTTTCCTATTTTTCTAGATGCTTTGACTCCAGATGAAGCCATTCAAATCTTTTTTCCTTGTACAGTGAACTCAACCTCATTTTAATTTGATTGCAACTCTGTGCTGAAGTGTAATGTAATGTTAATTCTTTCAAAACCTGTGACTGTTTTTTTGTTTTAAATGAACTGACTTCTTTGAGTAATCATATTTGATGGAAGAACAAATCTAGAGAGTATAAAATGAGAAGGTCATTAACATGATGTTCCAAACGAACACCTATGGCAAAGCATTTCTGGTTCTACTTACAAGTTCTGCTGGAAGCATTTCAATTTTCTGGCTCACTGTCAGGTGAAGTTAATGGCTTTTAAGGGCCAGTAAGTCATGTCTGGGTTTAAAACATCTGTGAGTTGGAAACATCTCTGAGATTAGGCAGGACTTTGTTTTTTTTTATTTAGCTCCCCAATAGCTAAGCATGAACATTTAAAACTATATCCTCAGCTGGGGTAGACAGTTTTAGATCTATAATTCCCATGGAATTTTTTAAATTTACATTAACTGGAAATAATGCCTATGCATGCTTTTACAGAACAGTTATGAAGGATGTACTTAGCTTCAGATTAATCCTGAGTTTTTGCAGTATCAAGTACAGTTGCCTACTCACCATGCTTGCAAAGGAAAGACTATTTAATATGAAAAAACAGTTTGAGGTTTATCCTTTCAGTGGACTAAGACATGCTACCGTTTGCTAACAGCTTACAAGAATTTCAGCATGGCTCTCAGTCTGAGTTGGAAGAGCCTACTTTTGTCCTGAAAGGACACCTCAGGGTCCTCTGGACTTGCCATGAGGACAAAGGGAAATCCAATATGTTCCCCTCTTGCTGGCTGAGTGCAAAACGATACATCTTAGCTCAGAGGAACAAATATGAGTAACAGGCACAAATTGAAATACAGGAAATTCCATTTAGACATAAGACACCAGCTTTTGACTGTGAGGCTGGTGAAACAGCAGCATGGGATGCCCAGAGAAGTTGTAGAGTCTCCATTCTTGGAGATAATCAAAACTTGCCTGAACACAGCTCTGAGAAACCTGCTGTAGTTGACGTGGCTCTAGGCAGAGGTGTTGGACAAGATGATCTCCAGAGATGCCTTCCATTGCCATCCATCCTGTGATTCCATGAGAAAAAAATAAAAGTCAGAAGCGAAAACTACCCTTGATTTTTAGAAGGGGAAAACAAACAAAAAGTGACTTACAATCTTCATGGGCAGTAAAGTGGCATTTGGTTTGCTATGAATTTAGACCTGTCTTATAGGAGAGAAACATACTTTGGGCAGGGGAGTCTTTTTGAAATTATGTCTTTTTGATTTGGTATTCTAACTGCCTTGAGTGACATGTAAATAGCGTGAATGGTTCAGAAAAGTTCAAAAAGCATCAGTGCAAGAGCTGAGAGCAAAATTACTGTGTAAAATTTGGTTTAATAATAACCTTCAAAGAGAAAAGAAACCTTTAAAAGCAAAATCTATGTGAAATAGTATGCTGAAATGGGATAGGATTATCCAATTTTGTATTTAAGCACTATCATAGCAAAATTCATCCTTCATGAACAATCATTTTAGGTATCAGGAGGTAGGAATAATGTTAGAGGGCAGTAAAAAGGGGAGTCTGAAGGGAATATATAGCAGAATCCACTTCTAGTGGTCCAACTGGATTTAGATGAGTGCTCAGTGGGACAGCAAGTCCAAAGATGACAGGAGCTCCAATTATGATTATACTAGTTTCTTACTCAAGTTTCAGTGACTTTATGTACAGCAGTCATGTAGGTTAGTCTGTCTCTGTACAAGAGACTTTTTCACCTTAGTAACAAGTTTTATTACTTACAGTGCAGAATCAAAGCACTGGATATATCCAGTGCAAGATTTTCAGAGAGATGCTAAGTGTTGTTACGGGATCTGCTATCAGACTGAAATAAAAACTTATTTAGCAGGTGTTGAAAGCAGGCCACCAGCGGCAAACACCAGGACAGTGGTGTACAAGGTTTGATTTCTAGTGCTGGCAAAGCAAGCTTACCTCTCACTCCTCAAAAGTTAACGTTTTCTCATAGTTACTTATTTTATAGGAATAGGTAGACGTAGGTGTCAGCTTGATATTAATTCTAAAAAACCTGATATTAGACAGGATCTCAGTGGAGCTAGGCAAGTTCAAACTGAAGTGACTGAAGTGAAAAATCACTCTGGGTGGCGATGGAACTCTATTCTGTTATTGCAGAATAGATTTTATTTCAGTGTTTTACCAGTCAGTATTTATGCTTCACAGCCTCACAATAAAGAAACAGAAAAGTATTTATTGGAATGAGAATAGATGAAATACAGTAAGGAAAAGTGAACTTTCAGAGAGAGATGGAGAGGATCAACCATATAAAGGCTGCAATAAATCTTTCATATACCAATTTGTTTCCTTCCCAGAGTTTCATCTCCAAATTGTTCACCTTTACCATAAAATTTTCTTGGTATAGTTGAAATTGGGCTATCAAAAATAATGCCTTTTTTTCTTACTAGGGAAACAAGATTTAACCTGTGCTTTTTTCTGTGTAAGGCACAAGGACAGCAAACTTGGCATAAGCCTTATCCAAAGCCCACAACAATGAACAGAATTATCTCTATCACGTCTTTGGTATTACTTAAGTGTTTACGGCTAAAATTACCATTCAGGGCTTTAATTTTATTAGCCTTTTTTGGTAAGCATTTTCTTCTTTTTGATTTGTGACAGTTTTAATGCCCTTACTATCATCCTTGGAGTTTATTCAGAATTTGTTTCAACACATTCCAGAACTCACTGCTTAGAAAGAAATCTACTGGACTTGCTGAATTTCAGCTCATTATACAAAACCTCTGCTTTTGCATCTGGTCCTGGTTAGTTGCACAGTTTGATTTTCAAACAAACAAACAAAATATCCTAGATATGCTCACAACTGATCTGAGCTTTATACAGAGAAGTTCATGAACTTTGTTAGGAACTCAAGGTTTGTAATGAATGCAGATAAGTTTTACTTGGCATGGTTTTACTTCAAATATGATAGCTTGATTTTAGATATATTGGAATGGAAAAATCTAAACACAACTACTTCTGTAGTTATGCCAGCACAAACACATCCCTATTCCTTGTCATTGGGAGCTTAAAATTAGAAATGTCCAAGCCAATAAAGGAAAACCCAGAATCCTTACACGTTTATGCCAAATCTAGCCTGTTAGTGCTATTACACGATTTAAAATGCCAGATAGAAGTGTTGTCTGCACTATGCTTGAGCTGATCCAGAGACAACAAACTGTCAGCTTTTCAGCTTTTGCTCTTTAAAAGACCTAAAAAGTAAAGATCAAATTAGTCTCTCAGATGCTTTATGAACGGATTAGGAACTGTGAGTTAGGATGTATGTTACACCACAGCATAAAACCAGGATGGGTCTGCAAACAAGAAAATCTATGGTGTTCATTACTATACTGCTCCTTTTTCTAAAATCAACCTTCTTTCAGGTCAGCTAAAAAGGCAAATGAGACAGGAATTTAATTCAATACATATCCTGAACCTACTATAGCAGCCGTGAGGTGTAGGAAATGTTCTAAGCCACAAAATGCGCAGACCTTTCTATCTGTAGCACACAAGCTCTGAACAGTGCTGTGCTCACTAGTGCAGAAGCAACAGTGGCTCTAGAAAGAGAAACAATAGGAATATAGACAAATAAAAACCTTTCTATAAAAGATACTCTGTGCACTTTTTCAAATCAGTATATACGTTTAGTACTTGATTTTTTTTTTATGGGCTAAATTATAAGAAATTAATTCCCCCATCACAGGAAAATTAGACTTTTAAAGTTATTAATCTGTACTTTTAGGAAAGAGCTTACATCAGTTTCTTATTTTACTGCTTGCTTAGGTTCTCTCAACTCCCTTTCAACAGAGTCCTGCTTTGATGTCTTGCTCTATACCCAGATTGCCAGAAGGCTTTCAGTTGCAAATGCAGGTGTTTTTAACTGTTAGATATAGTTGTGTTGTATTATTCATCATCTCAATCAAAAAATGTATTAGTAGGACACTTATTTTACATAGAAGACAAAATAGGAATAATTGGAAAGGTAGCATGCTGTACATAGAGGAAGATGGTACTCAGTGAGACATGTTTGGCAGTGGAAGAGCTATGTTTGCATCTATGTTGCTCCTTTCCATCTGTTTCATATATCCATTGCTGAACCTTTAAAGCACTGTTTTACTTACAGACTATGTTGCCCATCAGGCTGGTATCTGAAACTAAGCAAGCATGGCTTTTGAGAAGTACAATTCTCTTTACAGATAGCACCTAGAAATCATGACTGCATGTAAGGGTTATTTGTTACATGCTGGTATTTTTTCCTAGTTTTTGTTGTAGTCGTAATTGGGGAAACTGGCACTAGCAAAAGCCAGGTCTTCCCTGAGCTGCTGAAAATTATTAGAAATGTCAGTGAACGGATCTGCACCTAAAGGTGCAATCTTGAGGCTTATTACACAGCAAAATTAACACCTTGGTCATCCGCCTGGCAAGGATTTCTCTTTCTCTTGCCCTGTCATTCAGAATTAGCTCTGTGTGCCACGTAGACAAAGCAGAGTGACATCCATAGGAGACTGGTGAGTTGGGACCTTGCTCAGAGTTAGAGATGTGCAGTAACCCTGCTCTTAACACTGCCAGCTGCAGAGGGCTGGTATTCACCTTTCTGCTCAGCTCACCTGCTTCAGAAATGAGGGCAGAGAATTGCCTGTGAGAAAGAACCAAAGCAGGACAGTGAGGCAGTATAAAGGCAAGTGACCCAAGATGGTAAAGGGAAGAGGGAGAATCAGGGTGGGGGAAGATGAGGAACAGGTTGGGGGCATAAGTAAACCCTCCAAAAGCAGCTAAAATATCAGAGGATTGTTTTTCCCTTCTCCCCATGCAATTTTCCTGATCTTTCTTCTCCTCTGTGTAAGCTCTCCCTAGATTGACATTATGCTCTGTGCACCCCCATCTTCCGGGACACCCTGGCAGCCTCCCATTTTGAACACCTACTAACCCCATATGCTTTTTATTTGTTAACAGAAACACGATCTTGGGCTGTATAAATGACAGTAAAGCACTTCCATATTTCACATCACTCAAAGGTTCAGAGGGATCTTTTTGATGTGTGTGCATTAGCTCCTCTATCAACTTCACACTTCTGACTTTTCAAAAATAGATAGTCTAATTGTCAGTCTTGAGAGCTTTTGACTCTGAAGACATGAAACTCTTCTAGTTTTCATCTTTCTTCTTTTCTACAGAAGCCTCAGTAAATGGGCATGCTTAAAAAGCATGCAGCTGAATAACAGGAGATGGGATCTCTCTCCTGCAGCCACCTCCCCATGCTAATAACACTGCTAGGTGATGGTGAAGCCCATTGATTTACAGTTCCAGATTGTGCCCCACTGGAGCTGAGATCTGGTAAGTCCAGTGCGTGATGCTGGTCAAGAAAGCAGCAAATTTTCTTATCCACATGGATGCGAGATAATTCTTCTTTAAAGGTAGATCTCATTTGACTTCTGAAAAATGTTTAAATTCTGGTTTCTGGCTTTAAAACAAAATAGCCTCTCAAAAGTTTATGACAGTGAAGAATATGGTAACATTTCTGTTATCTGTTAAAGTGTGTCATCTTCTCTTGACTCTTGCTGGCTTCCTGGCCCCAGCCATGTTATTTAGTAGTGAATTCTACCATACAGTTATGTTGCATGAAAAAGTATCTCCTTCAATCTGTTTTTAATTTGCTAAATTATAATAGTCTCCTTGCTTTTTATGCTATAAAACCAGGAGAACAAAAGTTCTTTTTCTACTGTTCTGCTCTACTATATTTATAGACACTTACTTTTAAATTAAATCCCCATCTCTGTTTTCTTAGGTGAATAGTTTTTTTCACTCTGCTCAGATATGCACATTTCCACAGCCTTAATCATTCATCCTTCCTTCTAACTGTGCAATACCCTGCAATGGGATAACCTGTACCGTACCCCTTCCGCGCGAGTTCACACCATCAAGCAGACCAACGTTGCCATTTGGGAATGGCTTAGCAGGTCAGAGCTTCACATCTTCATCACTTAGGTGCCCCTCTCCATCTTAGCATTTCCACGGTACAGCAGGTGCCACACTTAACTCTTTGATGGTTTATTCCACAATGCCTGTTCTGTGTGAAAAGGTGACCTCAGCTAACTCCTAACAGCCTTTTGTTTAAATCTCCCCTCCACACACAGCACAACTGTTGCCTACGACAGAACTGCTGAGATATTAAGGGCCAGACTGCCATTATTCAAAGCAAATAGGGATTTTATTTTCCATTAATCTTTCTCTTTCACTAATTTCTTTTTTCTTCAGATCACGTTTTTTCCATGAAGTCAGGAACTGGTTCTCTAAGCATACAGCCTGACCCCGACTAAGAGGAGGAGGGATTACACGGTCAGTAGTGTAAATGGGCTTCACTGCTGCTGTGGCTGCAGAGCTGGAGCAGAGGTGGTCTTGCCAGGAGGAGTGGATGGTGGCCTCTGACGCACTTGTGTAGCAAAAGCTGGGCTCCTCAGGGAGCCGTGGCTGCGCTCTGCTCCCAGGCAGCCTTAGCCTTCCGCCATGGTTTCCCCAGGAGAGCTGCTGGCGGTGGCGGCTATGCCAGGGCCAGCCGAGGTGGGCCGCAGCCACCGTATCCCAGCGGGTCTGCATCACCGCGAGGTGCCAGCCCAGTGTCGGCGAACAGAAAACACGATTTTTCCCTTAACGGCCGCGTTAAGCTTTTGCTAACAGACCCCAGGCCGTGGCTCCTCAGCCATTTTGGGTCGCGTTGCTGAAATTTATAGGTTTTGCCAGTAGGGCTGGACTGAGAAGAGCCTAAGCGCAGGCTGAGGTCTCCTCGCACCTCTCCCTCGCCTCAGTCGGCTGCGAGAGCTACCCGGCCGTTGCCCGCCTGGCGGCGCGGCCGTTGCCCGCCTCGGGGGCTGCTCGCGGCACGCCGAAGGCAACCGAACCG
>VYZV01014328.1:80811-94082 GCA_013401275.1 Pandion haliaetus | reverse complement strand
GGCCCCGGCCCCGGCCCCGGGGACGTGGGGAGCCCCGCTCGCCCGGCGGAGGGGGCCGCTCTGCCCTCCTTCTCGCCTTGCGGTGCCCTTCCCGTGCCTGCCCCGAGCGCCCGGTTTTGGAACGGGAGCGCTTGCTGCTGGAAGATGAGAATAGTTTGTTTCTGACTTGCCGGTACGAGGAGAGAGCGAGCCAAAGAAGATTTAGCTCCGGGCGGGATGGGCTGTGCTGTGGCACAATAATAAAGCCATTTCCCAATCTGCTGCTTTTCCTCAAAGTCTCTTTTTCAGGCTGAGTTATTGCAGGAAGAAATCGCTGGCGTTTAAAAAGGTGTTCTGGATAAGGCAGCAAAGCACGTTTGTTTCATTTGGTTGGTTGTAAATAAAACAAAATAGATACAGTAACTTTTTTTTTTTGGTAGAGAATCACGAACTTAAAAATATTTACAGGGGGCATTTTAAAACAAGAGACAGCTGTTGAAGCAGGTCAGTTGTAGTTTGCCCTATTCTAAATGACAATATTTGTAGCGGCCATATGCCACAATGAGTGCAACATAAACACAAATAAATCACTCCTTAATACAGAGAAAAAAATGAAATGATAGATGCACAAGTGGAAGTCTGCTTTTTTAATCTGTGCACGTGATAGTTCTAATCAATAGAAGAATCAGAAGGAAAGAAATCTGATTACAGTGAACCCGAGAATATCACCACTCTCTCTCCAATAGCTCTTTCAGACCATGTGTTTTGAAAAGACATGAGGAATTGGCAATAAGGCTTCAAAAATGACTAGCGGATGCATTCTGATGCAATTTGAAGCCTTGTAATGAAGGCAAAAATACCAGAACAGCTGTTCATGGCTCTTCCCAGCAGCAGAGGAACTGTTTCTCCGTTCTCTCAGTGTACACAAGGCTCTGCAGAGGCCAATGCCAAAAGTTTGCAGAGGGGTTTTGTAACAGTGGCCTTGAAGAATGAAATAAAACATCTCTTCTAGTTCATGTCAGTGCGGTTCAGTGAAGCAAAGGGAGACAAAGCAGTAGATCTTAAGAGGAACACAGATCTGATGATACTCATGTCTTTTCTATTATAATATTATTGTTGAATGTTAACCATATGTTTATGGCCAGAAACTGCTGTGGACTGCCCCAAACCAAAAGGCAAACAAACCATGCTTCTGCTCTGAAGTGTCTTTGTTTAGCCTTCTAACATAGATTTCTCTGAAGAAGTTGACTTATTCTTCAGTCTTTGGAGCTAATTTCTGAGTTAGAGGTATATCATTGCAAATCTCATTGAACTTGCTTGTTTAAAGCTTCCTCCAGGATCTCCTAAATGTACTTACTCAGGAAACAATAGTTTCTGAATGCGTATGTGACTGAGATTACACATGAAAACACTGTATTAGTAAATTAGGTCATTTTGTAGGAGTGAAATACACAAGGAGAGGGAGGGTCCTGATGGGCACCCGTTAGGATAGTTCATCTTCTCTTATGAGAGCAAAATGCCCCACACTTACCTGCTGCATTGCTTTGGATTCTTCTTTACTCAGTGAGTTCTGCGGTTGCTGACTCAAAGCTTGGAGGTCTGTTTCGCACCTTCTTTATGGCCTGGGTGGCATGTGACAGCCAACAATGTCACTGCTGCTAGCATGGGGGACAGAGCACAGGCTGTTGGGCTTGCTGAAGTCTGTAAAGATGCATGTGACATAGTCTGACCCTCGCTGATGCACATAGAGTGTGCTAGAACATGCTGCAAGCCCTTCTCGGAGCTTGGCAAAGCAGTTTCAATTTTGGCACAGACTTTAAATGGTATCATGACTCCTAAACCTACATTGTTCCTCCTAGCCATCGAATGTATATGCAGCTATATACCTGAATTAATTCAAGCAGAGAAGTGTTTTTTTTTCTTCAGTGAAATGTCATATTTTTCCTTACAATTGAAATGAGCCGGAGGGAATCAGTTGTGCGTGTGTCATGCACAACTCATTAAGCAATCCACCTGCATGTGCAAAACTCACAGATGCTGAGAACATTTTGGGTGAATTAACAAAAAATAGTAGGCAGTTCTTCAGTGTCAGTGCTACCTTTTTCATGCTGGGGTGGATAAAAGATTCATATTATTTGGGAGTTTGCGATTTTGGCATTTGGCCCTTAATGTCTTGTATTCTCTTATGTATTCTGCTTCTGATACACTAATAGTCATAGGATGAGGGGATTTGAGTTTGCTAATGTTATGAAATTGAGAAATTATTTTTTTAAAAGTAAATAAATTGCATTTCTTTTCATGAAACTGTTTCAGAGAGAGAAATTCAAGCATGTAATTAAGCACTTATATGAAGCTACACACCAGGTACAGCAAGCTAGGAATTCTTCTTTAAATTGAACCCATTTTTAACAACGTTTCTGTCCTTTCTTATAAAGAATCAAAATAGTTTAGACTCGACTGAAAAATCAGTTATAGTTCATGTAGGTTCCCCCAGCCCCAAAGGTTATTCCTGATGGCAGTTAGGAGTAAGATGTAGCTTCCTGTGGATTTAGCACATTAGTGTTTTCCTTTGGTGTCCTTCAGCAGTTTCCAGTAGAAAATACAAAGCAGAACTATCTGGGAATCATTACAGATTGACAGTTCAGGGGTTTTGTTCCGAAATATGTTTCAGTTTCATGTCTTTTTCCTGAACTCATTTTTAATTCATAGAATTTCTGAAATTAACATTTTCATTTTTATTTGATGTTGGTGTGTCTTGAATAAGTGAACACATTCCTGGTACTACATAACTATAGTTAAATGAAGCTGTTGCTCGCTAAGATAAAAGTGTCAGTAAACTCAGTCACAGTAAGGTCCCAGTCCCTGTTATTATTATTGTTATTTGTTCTTATATTTTCACTTGCTTCTTTAACAATAAATCTTAATACTATGACTTAAAAAGCAGCTTTTACAAAAGCAATCTGACCTGTTTTATGAGAAATGTATAAACATTGTCAGCTGAAAAGTGCAGTCCACATAGGAACAAATTTACCTCAAGTCCCCAGAGTTCTCTGTAAAGCGTCTGTGTAATTCTATTGAGACTTGGTTTGTGCAGATAAACTTGCTATAGCCCAAGGGGAATCCATGAACTATGCCACTGGGGGTCTGGCGTTTTGTGTGGAGGGCGCCGTCTAAAGCAGATTACACAGCATGCATTTGCAGGGGCATAATGTATCTTGATGTGTACAGGATGATGGTAATAATATACATTATTTTATTTGTGGTATTTTTTATTCTCAATTTTTTGTAGCTCTTAGGAATTTGTTCTGAAGTTTTAGGGCTGTGCTTAGATATTGCAGCTATAAACAGTCACTAGTTATTTATTTGCAAAGTGAAGGATTACAGTTGGATGAAAATTCTGGAGCACAGCTGTGGTGTAAATTAATGAATCATGGCAATTAGAGCAGATAAGATTTCTGAAAGTGTGATGTGTAAACAAGTCCTGGAACAGGAATGGGCTTGAAGACCAACAACGTCCCACGCTTGTTTCTATGCGTTTACTTGAGGTGCTGGGATATCATCTACCCTTAAGCCTCAACATTGTAAAGGAGGCAGTGCAGGTAGAGTGCAAGGTGCAGTTTGTGACCGAGTGCATTGCAATGCATGCAAGCTCGTTCTCAGCTGCCTTCTGTGGGGAATGGCATTGATAATTTATGAGAGCGCTGCTTTTTCTAAGGAAAAGGGTACAAAGAGCGTGTCTCCTCTAAATTAGGCTGTCTTGTCTCAGGTTATTGCGATGTATAAAATTAGCCTAGTCATGTCCTTTTAAAACGTTTAAGTTAGAGTTCTCCCCTAATGGGGGTCCGTGCTTTTATATAGGGTGTTACTGCCCGTAGTGCATAGAGACTCCAGCTGAGATCAAAGTTCTGTTTTGCCCAGCATGTGTTAGGGAGCTGTACAAGCACATAGTCAGAGGCAATTGCTACCCTGAAGCTGATAGCCTAAATCAACCAGGCAGAAAAGAGAGGCAAGGAAAATAAATTATCACTTCAGTTTTACCTGTGAGGGAAATAGAGATCTGTGGAAGTTGCGGGGAGTTGGCTTCAGTGGAAATGGGACAAGGCTCAAGGGAGTTCAGCTGCAGAGCTGGGAGTGAAACCTAGTCGTCTTGTACTTTGCAGTGTGCCAAAGGTGGATTGAAGTGAGGGGCCGAAATGGCTTTGCCACCTCTTGCAGGGTGCACTTTGGGCCTTGTGACAGGTAAGTGGCTGCACCAACAGTCCTGGGGTATTGTCACCCCCGACCACCTTTGCAGTATCAACATCCATATCAAGACTAAAACTCATTTCATCATAGGCCGATGGGCTTCTGGTAGTGACAATCATTTGCAGGTTTCTGGTAATGACAATCATTTGCAGGTTTCTGGTAGTGACAATCATTTGCGGGTTTCTGGTAGTGACAATCATCCACAAGCCATCTGTGCCAGATTTGGATTACAGCCAGAAAGTGGTTATGAAATGTTATGTCTCCTCTTGCAGTCCCTTGAGTCGGACAGTTTTGACTCTTACGTCTGAGGTTTTTTGGACTTCCCTTAAACAGCATCCATTTAGACATGTAAGCAGCAGCTCTTCTGGAAGGTGGTACTTTTTATTAGTAACTAAAAATTGCTGTTCTAGAGAGCTGGATTCTTTTCACATTTCCTCCTCATTCCTCTTCCCCTCACACTAATGACTTGCCTTATTTTCTAATTTATGCTTTTCTGTTCTTTCTCTTTATGAACAGATTTCTTTTTGCCATTTGTCCCTACATCTTTCTTTCTTTGCCTCTTTTTTGGTTTTCTTTGCTTTCCCACTTTGACATTATTCATGAAAATAGAATTCTGTCTTGCCAGCTATATGGTGCCTGCAGAAGATACTCTTCTCTGTAAATGTTTGCTATTTAATTTGTATTTTATTGTTTGTAACTTTGGAATAAAACCATCCCAACTTCTCATTGTATTACTTAAGTAGTTAGTACTGTTTGCAATTTTTTAAAGCTGAAATTATTTATTTTGCAGTTTATCAAGAATTAATTTCAGTATTTGCAGCAGGTTATTCAAAGATTATTGCTTTAAGCATGGATGTTAAAATCAGTGTTTATTTTATATCTGACTTACTGCTGAAGCTTTTGTTACTGTAGTGTATGAAAGCCAGTAACTGGGATTAGGAGATGCCCTTCTTGGTGATAGTCTGTGTCACGCACATGGCGGGTGGTGGGGAACAGAAGACCTGTTCCCTCACAGTCTGCAGTCTCTTTTATCATGACGTAGTGGCAAGACGATACCAGCAAGTCCTCAGCTGAGAATACACCACCTCTATGGACTCTGTTATTGTTTGTATAATGGTAATAGTATGTAGTTTACAGCAAGACAGTCTTTGGTCTGACAATTTTTCAGTTTAGAAGATAGATACAAAAGAAGGGCACAAAATACAAGCGAAAAGATCAGTGTGATTGTTGGCTTACTTCTTTCTGCTTTCATTTTTTGTTACAGACATATGATCATCAGCTGCTTTTGACTATCCTGTTCTTAAGAAAATAGGAAGTAAGGGGATAGTGACTTAGATAAAGAAATGTGCTCCCAGAGAAGGGTGTATAGAGCGTGCAAAGGTAACTATGGGGGAAGGTAGAAAGATTGGAGTAATTATTTTGAAACAGGATGAGTACAGGTGGTAAAAAATGAAACCCTTTTTTTTGCTGATGTCACACCAGCTTGTTTTAACTAATACTTGACGGTAATGTAGCTTTTTTTATTGCTTTGTGCACGTTCAGTAACCGTGGATGTATTGCGGGTCATGTACTGATTAATTTTAGCTTATGTCTACATTATGTAGCTTTGTCACACTTAGGAAGGTCTTTAAATGCT
This sequence comes from Pandion haliaetus, assembly GCA_013401275.1. NCBI lineage: Eukaryota > Metazoa > Chordata > Aves > Accipitriformes > Pandionidae > Pandion > Pandion haliaetus. Next base: position 88,222 of record VYZV01014328.1, on the reverse strand, counting down.
CAGTTTGCTCTGTAATTAAATTATTTACTAGATGTATTTGTATTTTCTTCATTTACATTAAAAAGAAGTTAAAATATGTCTTTACTTTCCCTTTCAGTGATTACAGCAGAAGTAGCTTCCATGCTTTTGGGTTGCTAATAAATTGAGAGATTACATATTTATCTATTATTTATCCTTAAAGGGAAAAAGTGACCCAATTTAAAACACTTTGTTTGGGGAAATGCAGGAGGGCCTTATACAGCAGAGGATAGTAGCTGCTTCTGCCCGTACAAGAACTTTGCAGATGTAGGATGCTGATTCTGTGCAGTCAGACTACTATCCTCATACCTGGAGGTAGGGATGCTGTAGAGTTTTAACGCCACCCTCTGCCTTACGTGTAGTTGTGTGGTTGCTTGCAAGAAGCAGTCACAAAGAGGTGCCACAAGAGCCTTTCTATTGACTTAGAAGGGAATTGGATTGGTTCCACAGCCTTCTCTGAGCTCATGTTTTAGCTGAGCAAATAATGGCAGGTGGTCTATAATACATTAATATGAATGTGTGAGCGCACTTTCTTTGTAAGTGACATACTTAATCTTGCTCTCCGACAACACAAGTGCCTGAGCCATTCTTCATGAAGTTCAGTTTTAGCTTGAGTTCTCAGATGTTTACCAAAGTTAAGTCTTGAATTGCAGATTTCGGTGGAAACCTCATGGTTCCTGTTGAGAAGCATGTTAACACAAGTCTGTGAATATCATAATTTGTAATTAATATAACTCATTTGGCACAGGTAATGAAACCACAGCATGAAGTTTTTAATGGTAATTTTAATTGTAATCACAGTTCTAACTATCTGCAGGTGAGAAATAACAAGATGAAGAAATTCCTTGATTAACTTCAAATGATGACTAAGTTGGAAATTGTATCTGCAAGTGAAATACAGATACGTCAGTATTTGATCCATGTTTAGGGAAGGGATCAAAACAGGTCTGTCTTTCAAATTTTGTATCAGTTTGAAAGCAAAATGTGTAAAGTTAAAGGCTAGGTATTTCCATTAATGGTACCTGTGCCACACAGCAAGAAGCATAAGGAAAATTGGTCTCTCTTTTTTTCCAGGGCAGGTTGTTGCTAACCAATACTACTACAGCAACATTTTCACTTGTCTGCAGTAGCAAAAAAAACCCCAAACACAAAACATTGCATCATGTTGCAATTCTCACTTCTGAAAATTTGAGGAAATTATTGGATGTATTGTAGAAATTAAAGAATAGATAACTTGTCTGGACAATGACTTACACTAACTGTTCAAGTCAGGTTGATACTTACGGTACCTTGGAATGCATCCCACTATATTTGGCAGATAAAAATCCCAAGACTCAAGCCAGGAGTCTGAATTTCCATTAATCAATCTTTTGCAGACCTAGGGATTGCATGAACTCTTACATGCCTACCTAAAATTTTAAGTTAGTTATATGGGTAAATAATGCATCTGTAGAGCAACATTAAATAACATTAAAGATTTCTCTACACATCAATGAGCCAGACTTCGATAACTGATTCTTCCAGGTTACTGAATTTTAAATCATTTCACTGGCTGTTGCTGCAGATTTAAAAAGTGAAGTACAAGGTTTTAGAGAAAGTTTTTGTGCTTGCCCTAGAATAACACTAGCTTTGTTTTATTACCTGTCCTTAAGGCAGAGCTCAGGTGCCTCTGTGTATTGCGTGTTGTTAAATCTATGCAATGATGGAGACACAGAGAACCCTGTAGCTTTGCTTGGTGTCAAATTGGTTAAATTATTTCCTTCTGTATTTGATCTCTGTGGTATGTCCATGCTGCATACTGCAGTGCAGTAAAGAGGCACTTGGGCAAGCTACATACGAGCTGACACAGAAAGTTGTACAACAATATCAAAAATGCAGAAATGATTTACTCCTTTGAGGAGCAATGCAGTTCAGTCTGTGAGGAGCTGGGGACTACCATAGTTAAATTGTTCCCAGTTTATGTGTTAGCTTGTTTACAGCTAGCTGGGTATCTATCATAGCACAGTTCACAATGTGTATGTAACTTTAAATTTAAAATTCATTATCTGGTCTACACTAAGAGTGTTAATTTTGGGCTGTTAAGAGCACTAGCCACCTATGAACGACCTAATCTAGGCTCTGGCTTTTCAGAATGCTAGGATAATTATTCTTGGATATGCCAGATATATTAGTTATGGAATACTGTATTAATACTCAGAGAAACTGGGCCATCATATCAGTGCAAAAAGATCACGACATTGCTTGAAGTTTGAGGCATCCTGGAAGATGCCTTCTAAATGTTAGCTATTTCAAATAATGATATAGTGTAGTATTCTGGCAGTATTGATGCAGCTTGAAAAATTGTTAATTACTTCCTTGGGGCTTGAATATCACTCCCAGATTTTAAAAGATCAAGAAAAAACAGCACTGGAGAAATTTAAATGAAATTAAATGTTCTCTTTCGCTCCCTCCTCTTTTTCTTCCTTCCCTCCTCTTTTTTCCTCCCTCCCTCCTCTTTTTTCCTCCCTCCCTCCTCTTTTTCCTCCCTCCCTCCTCTTTTTTCTTCCCTCCCTCCTCTTTTTCCTCCCTGTTTTGATTCTCAGGCCCCTTCAGTTATTTTTTTTTTTAATTTAATGCTGTATGCTTGAGGCTTTGCAAGATAGAGGTTGTTCTGAGTAGTATTGGAAGGAAAAAAAGTTTCCCAATCCTGTGCACCCTGTGTCAGAATGATTTCCAGATTATTCTGTTGGAAAAAATGTGTAATTACGTTTGTATAGCCTGGAAAATGGGATATGCAAGTTCAAGCATTCAAGCCTCTGCCCTGTGTGTTTCATTCCTTAGAAATGTATTTCTAACACCTCAGATGAGTGCCTGGACTTTCAGGTTATTTGTTGGTGTGACCTGGGCCTGTACCCCCCACCCCCCAAAATTTTCTCCTGAATCTCTGGAGGTCATTGAGTTTACAAGATTTGGGTTTGATAAATTGGCATTCTCTTAAAAAGAATTCTGGCAAAAGAATCCAGTGAACTCTAGACTCAGAAGGAAAGATTTTAGGGCTTAGAAAATTATTTTTAGTTAAAATAGATACTAATTTCTGAAAGCCATCATTTCATTGAAGTGGTACCAAATAATATAAGCCATAACAAAAATTGAAGGAGATAGTAAGGCAACTAGGAGCTCATTGGAAATGACTATCCAGTTGCTGGACTTTGAGTGTTGCATGCCGTTAAAATACAAAGATTTTGAAACAGAAGAACACGTGCAGAGTAGCTCCATTTTAGCATTAGGCCGGTATAGGCCTTTCAAAGGATGGAATGTAATACTACACAGGGAGCCTTGAAGAGGCTATGGCTGGATTTTCAAGAGTGCTCAGGGTCACTCTGATTCCCTGCTCACGTTATTTCCTAACTGTGAGCCTTTTTGAAAATCTGAAGTTTCTGTTGAAAATACTTAATGTGGTGGAGAGAGAAGGGAGGAGAATGACTATTGTGCTGCCTAGTCAAAATGACAAACAGTGTATAACACACTGCAGTTTGTATGTGTTCCTTGGCAAGAACAACTCATTCTCATCTGAAAAAGCTTATTCTGAAGAAAAACTAAGTTACGTTAGAGGCAGGGAAGTTTTCACTGCATTGCATGATGGATTGTAAATATGCCCAATTGACACTGCAAGGAGTCATCAAAGTAACTCTCTGTACATTGGGATGAAAATTCAGCCCAAAGGGTTTTAGTTTACAGCCAGCTCTGCAATACTGCGTTTACTATGGGCTTGGATTAACAATGCTAAACTTGACTGCAGATTGCAATAAATAGTAAATAGAAAGATGGTGTTCTGTATGGTTTTGCTTTTCACTTTGCACTTGATGACGTCTGTCTTGTTTCTAATTTTTCATCAAAATGGCTGTGATACTGTTTCTGTGGTTTTTATTTTCACTCCATTAGAATAGGTCTATAACTAACAATGATTGTGTCCCTATTAATAATTCCCTATGTTATTTACTTTGTGAAATGAAAGACATTTGTTTTCTTTTTACATCACAAAATGCCTACCTCAGTATTCTAATGATACTCAAGGAAACTTACTCAGCTTGTTTCTATGGTTCTTGCCCTTTTTGTGCGAGTCCTCTGTATCTGGAAATTCAATCTGTAGTGCTCTGTCCAGTGTGCTGTCAAATGGCTGATGTTGGTTTTGGGGAGCATAGTGTTATGTGCTGCTGGGAGAGTGCCCGGACGTAATAGGGGTTGAGTTAAATTTGCCAGTAAGTCAATGGCAGTATTTCCTTATAATCTTCCAGCTCTTCTTAAATTAAATCTTTTAATAATCATGAAGCAGATAAATATTTGAGCAGGATTTCAGGTCTGTGCTCCCATCCAGGAACTGTCATCAAAAGTCTTTCTAAAGTAGATTTCAGATTCAAGCAGAAGTCCTTCTGTCAGCACATGGGAGCAAGGGAGAGCAGATGTGTTCCCTGGGGAGCAGCATGGTTTGCAAGCAGATATAGCTTCAGCGATGCGGGCGAGAAGTCTGTGATCACCGCTGTGGTCGCTGTTGTGAGGCTGGCAGTCCAGAGAAGCACGCTGTGTGCTCCCAGTTAGCCACGCATAGAGATAACAGCATGTGCACACAACGCTATCCCAGAATGATAAACACTTTTGAAGGGTCATGCAGAGGAAGCTGTTGCTGCCCTGTGTGTTTCTAGCTTGCTTGTGCTAGCCGGCTTTCGTTCCATAAATACTTGGGCTGAACTCCTCATCATCCTATTACAGTTTTGGCTGGGTCCTGAAACAGCAAGAAAATGGAGCCCTCTGAATCTGACAGAACGAGGGGGAATGACATTCAGTGGATGATCCTGCAGGCTGAAATGGCTTACCTTATAATCTTGTATCCTACAATAAACAAACTCATGGGTTGTGTGTTGAAATATTAGATCTATGAAAAATGTGCAAATAACAGCGATCACATGCTACATCAATTGGACATTTTATGCAGTGGGCAATTTGTGTTCCATAAAGAAACCAGAAGATACAGTCATATGTATTTATCTGAGAGAAGTAGAATAACATCAGCCGGTGTATGAATGTTGATTAGACCCAAAGGGGAATCTTATTTTCACTCTTTTTTTAATGGTCCAATAGCTGATATGATCCTTCTGCCTTACTCAAATGCTTTTGGAAATAGCTTCACACAGTGCCAGAAGTGGTTTAATTACGTCTGGTATGGTTAAAAGGGGTCTCCAGCTTTGTCCGAAACAGCTTCCTCTATCTGAGAGTACGTGTGCTCACTTATTATTCCTACTGTTGTCTCCTTTTCCTGGCACGCACCCAGTGATTTATGGTGTGGCCATGGCTCGAGAGCTCAGTGTGACAGGTCCCTCAGGGGTCTGGGTGCACCTTGGCCTGGGGCTGTAGCGCAGTGCCTGTCTTGTGTCTCACCCCCACATGTCGCACTTTGTGCGGAGCTCTGGGAGATGTTGGAAAGACAGAGGCACATTACCCCGGTGTTAGAGATGGGGACACTGCACATACAGCGGCAGTGTGGCTTTTCCAGGGTAAAAACTCAGTAGTGAGATCAGGGAAGGAGTTATATTTGCTTTATCTTCCACTTCTACGCTTCTTGCCTCTAAAACAGATTATCTTTTTTATGTCTTTTGTATTTCTGTTTGTCTGTTTATAAGAAATCCAAATTAAGATAAGAACTATACATACGTAGAAAAGAAAAAAGTGAACGCAGTAAACTTTCTTCAGTGTGTTGGGGTTGGAAGGAATCTGCTGCATATACCTGTAAGAAGTGGTCCTAGAATCAATACAACTTTTGAAGCCAGAATTCCTGTAGCTGTCATTCATAATGTTTCCCTATGTGAATTCTCATTACTCTAATAATATTGAGCTGAGCTCGAAACCTTCCTCTCCACAGAGAGGCTATTTAAGGTCTTTGTGTCTACCCAGCCACCACCTTCATCGTGAAATCTGTTGGACTTAGATTTAACCCTCTTTAATTTTAGTTGAAATTAATCAACTGAAGAAAAAAAAGTATAGACATTATGAATGCATAAATCTTTGTTCCTTAAGAAACCAGGCAAAACCCCCTCATTATACAGATACTGAATTATCAGTGAAGGAATTTGAAGTTTGAGTGCTCTGGTAAAATTTTATAGAGAACCCCTGTGGAAATGAGAATTCTTCCTGAAACTTCCAGAGATACACTTGTTCACTGCTTTCTGTCTTGCACTCTTAACACAAAATGCAGCATTACGCAAAATGCAGCATTAACACGTTTCACGTGAGACAGAGAACTTAAATACTTCTCAGACAAAGACCTACATGTTTTAAATTTAAGTTTACTTGCATGGTGTGATTTGCTTCCTGTTCTAGAAATCAGCAACCAGTCTCATAATCACATATTTCTATTCACATTTTACCCCCATTTTAATTGAAAATGTTTCATAGGAGGGAACTAGTAGGCTTAGAAGTGTGTCCGCTGACAAGGCTGTATATTGTGCTTCATTCCCCACGTGGAGATTGCTTTTGCTATAATTGTTGTTAACAGGCATTCTAGCAGGTGAAGTGGAATAATTAAAATGGCAACTTCAGCCACATATTAAATATGAAAAGCATGGTGAAAAGCCCTTTGCTGTAATGGTTTGCTGCTAATGTCACAGCACCTGAACAGCTCTTTGTTCAATAAAAAACCCTTTACATCCTACTCTTCCAGCCTTTGCTTTACAAGTTAAACACAAACTTAAGACAGCCTCCTGGCAAACAGATTTGTATGTTTTACTGTGCTTTTCATAGCCACAAAAAGTGCTGATAAACTTTACTGTACTGTTTGTCAACACACTCTTTCTTTAGCAGTTAATCTGATCTGCTTCAGCTGTGATCTGTTTAGTTACACAAAACCAAAGATGGTTTATCTGTAGACTTTTTAAATGCTACACTGCAGCAAATCAGTTTATGCTTGTTTTCTTTGTTGAAAAATGGAAAACACAAAATTGAAGACCTGATTCTTCCTTGAATTACCTTGGGACCTGTTTCTGTCATGCTTAATACTACAAAGAGCATGGCTCTCATCAGTGATATCTCTCTAAACCCGTGCAGGTTTTGAAATTAGAAATGGATGTGGTTTTGTACAGACTTTGTTGTTGTTGTTATTAAAATGTTTGGGATGGGAAACAATCTGCACTTTTTCTGAATACATGGAAAGTGACATTTACAAAAATCTAGATTCTGGTTATTCTTTCTATCTTGAAGCCGTTTTTGTAAAGTTGTGAACACATAGGAAGCAGTACTTCTCACAATATAATTGAGTATTGAAGATTTGTTTAAGCTCTACAGGTTGAATCTGCAGGTTGAAATTCAGTGTAGGACTATCATTCATCTTTCCTTTAATAAACAAAGAAGGGAATAAACCTCCCCC
>VYZV01014328.1:65568-78615 GCA_013401275.1 Pandion haliaetus | reverse complement strand
GCCTTCCCCCGCCAAACCCAAACCCAGTGATACCCAATCTTCTGTATGTCTGAGTTATGTTTTAAAAACGAGAGTTTGTCTATTCTATGCAGTAAGTGAAGTGTCAGTAGATTTTTCCTGTGTTATTTCTGCCCAATAAACTTATCTCTGTCTTTCTGTGGGTTTATAATATGCCTGAATCTTAGAGGAAAGAGAAGAAAAAGACAAGGGAAACAATTTTTGTCTTAATTAGTAAATGAACTGCAGTGTTCTCAGTATCTGTATTTAGCATGAAAACAGCCATTAGAATTGCAAATTTTGCTATCCATTTTGTTTCTAGGAACAGACAAATGTACAATTTGCAATCCTGTGTAATTATAATCTGATTCTAGAGAACTGTAATTTCTACCAATATCTAGAAATACATCATTTGAGCGTAAATTTTCAGTACATTCTGTGCAGGTCTTAATGGCACAACCTTAATGAGAATTACACTGCTTATTAATTCCTTGGATATCATGCTAGCATTGTGTCCTATATCTATTTTGAGAGGTCAAATTATACTGAAAATCTGTAGTAGTACATGACTGGCAAAGAATGCTTGTGGTTTTGTATGATAGCTGTTCTTCGGTTTATAAAATACGGTACCCTATTTGCTTAGCAATTTTCATATGGCAAAAGAAAAAAATAATGCTTAACTCGGGTAAGAACAATTTAAAAAATAGTAGATTGGATAAATGCTGAAATCTTTTTTTGATCTAATACCTTTGGATATTTTGTTACAGTTACAGGTGACAGCTGCTTGCCAATTTAAGGAAAAAAAATACCTAAAGTCAACATACCTTTTTAAATCTAATTATCTTATGCATGCTTTATTTTAAAGAAAAGGTTATACTTTTTGCATGTAAAATGTTTGTGCAAATCTTAGAAGTTTTCAAAACAATCAGAAAAAGCATCTTACTCTTTTTGTCTTTTATTTTTTCTCCTTGGTTACTGTTTGATGGAACTGGTGAATATTTGACAAGCAGTTTAGAAAACAAAGATAAAAATTACTGATTTATCAGCCTTTTCTTTTGGTGTTCACCATTTCACATGCTATAAGCTTTTGTTTTGCAAATATGTAGCTATTTGAGTAGGCTCAGATGGCAATATTTATGTCCAGCAATAACAAGTTTTATTAGTCTGTTCAGAATCAGAACCCTAAAAATTAGGTGGTGTGCATATATCAAGACCCTATTTTCAGTCTTCTTTAAATAATAGTGAAAATGGTGTTCTAGAGTCCAAAATGTCTTGCATGGAGGACCGATGGAGGCTCTCAAACAGTACCACGCAGGCTGTTCATGTGATGATGTTTTCAAGCTTAGAACAGTAATTTGGAAAAGATAGTTGCAGTTAGAAATATGAATTAGTTGGGTCATGATAATTAGCCCTTAATTTTTGCAGTGATTTGATAAGCATGTCAACTATAAGTTGTATACTGCAGAGGAGATTTTCAGCTAGAAATCCAAGCCTTTTTGGGGACACCAATTCCCAGTTGTCTGAAACCATGAGTCTGTGTGCTCTCTGACTCCTCTGCCACAGCCTTTCCCACAGTTCTCATTTCTTGCTGGCAGCACACATTCTTGCATGTCTCATATGTGTTATAGAGCAAAATTTTATGTCTTGAGAGGAAGGATTGCTGTATCAATTAACGGCCCAAATCTGAAAGAGTCCAACATTTGAGTCACACCAATTAATGATGATAGTTTCTCATACTGTATTTAAAAGAAAAAATAGTAGTTTTCCAGATTTAATCTCCCATTTTTTTTAATATATACATGTACCTATGTATATATAGTTAAATATGAGGAAATAATGTCTTGTCCAGTTACCAGTTGAGAGGTCAAGCTGGGCAGAGCAGATAATATATTACTTTTTTCAAGTCATCACACTTCTTAGTAACTAAATGGTTTTTTTGTATTTTTATATATCACTACAGCAAGGCATTTCACATAGCTCTTTGTAGCTCCACACAATACAGTGGAGAGAACAATCAGAATAATTGTTAGACTAAATGATAACTTCATTGGAGGCAGTTTGAGAGAACCAGATGAAAACAACTTGATAATCTTAATCCGTTAGAGGTATCATTGCCAGGGTATTTTGGATTTCTTATTTGCTGAAATATTAATGGCATATACAATATCAGGAACAATACTGGGGAAAATCCCGAGGTGTAACCCTCTCTCTGTATTTTATATGCTCTACCTTCTTTAGTTTCCCATAATTTTCAATTTGCGATGTACTCATGCTCTCTGGTACTGACCTTGTGAACTAAGCGTTTTTCAAGTGTGCTGCATTTGCCATGAGATTCTGATTGAAGATTTGATTAAAGATTTCCTGGCTTAACATATTAGCTTGATAGTTGATTTGAACTTAAAACTTTAAACACCATCTGGTTTTGTGTGTGCTCACAATTCCTATCAGGACAGATAATTCTAGCTGGTGGAATCTTTCTTAGATCAAGGAAGACTGCCACAATGCTAGAAACTAAAGCTTTCTGTGAGGAAGTATCAGAAATGGAGTCAAAAGATGACAGGGTAGGTTTCTGTTAACTGTTGGAGTTTCCTGAGTGGACAGGTATTGCTTTGGATTGTAGTTTTGTGAGAGAATTTTGATGATAGAAGTAGGAGACTTAAATAGCTGAAATCTTCCTGTTACGTGGCACAAGAAGAGCCCAGGCTTGTTTGTACCTCCTAATACAATTTCCTCCAGTACACTTACTTAGGTAAAAGGTGCCTCATAATTGTCAGATGTAACAAAAATGGTCACAGAGTAGTCAAGAAGACGTATAGTTGGTACTCTGATGATTCATAATGAAGATGGAAATAAAAGTATTCCAATAACAAATATTTGATCTGGTTTAAATTTGACTAATTTATTTTAAATACTTATACCTAGTTTAGCATATCAGCTTTATAAGTTCAAATTGGTGAGCACAGCTAATATTTATGAAAATCAAAGATGATGAAAACCTGTGCAATGTACATATCTTAGTATGCAACAAAAAGAGGTATGTTGCATAACAATGTTGAGACTGTTACTTTATGTGACATTTCCAAGTACTTGTAAATGTAGTGAATGTGTTTTACTATTGAAATGAATATTTTTTACTCAATTTGAAACACAAACTTGAAACAAAAATGCATGCCAGCATATTTGGGGTTAAATAAAGTACAGTCAAGAATACAGAAATACAGGTTTAATGTGACAAGTTAGATTTTTTCCTAAAATGTGTCAAAAAGTAGTATTTGTTCCTTTTCCTAATATATCCTATGACATGAGATTCTATACAGTATTATTCCTTGTTATGCTTTTCTCTCCTCCTATTTTCTCTCTGCAGTATTTTTAGTAGAGAAAGTTGAAAACTGACACAGGCTGAAACTTGCATGTGGTAGTTCAGCTTCCTTGGCTGGGAATTACGCACAGATGTGGAGAAAATCACTTAACGTAACAAAAAGAAAAAAAAGCTGATATGCTTTATAATAATGCATACTTTTCTCCTCCACCCATAGAGAACAATTTATAGTGGAGATAATTTTACCAACTTTGTGCTAGAACCATTGCACTTTGCCTGACAGTAGTGTGACTTCTGTTGCCTCCTTTCCAATGCTACCTTCTTCCAATACAGCTCCTGGACTTAGTAGTATCTTTGAAAGGGAGTTACTTGCCACAGAGAAAGGTGAAAGGTATATCATAGACTCATAGAATGGTTTGGGTTGGAAGGGACCTTTAAAGGTCAGCTAGTCCAACCCCTCTGCAATGAGAAGGGACATCTTCAACTAGATCAGGTTGCTCAGAGCCCTGTCCAACCTGACCTGGAATGTTTCCAGGGCTGGGACATCTACAACCTCTCTGGGCAACCTGCTCCAGTGTTTCATCACCCCCATCATAAAACATTTCTTCCTTATATCTAGTCTGAATCTACCCTCTTTCAGTTTAAAACCATTACCCCTGTCCTGTTGCTACAGGCCCTACTGAAAAGTCTGTCCCCATCTTTCTTAGAAGCCTCTTTTAAGTATAGAAAGGCCACAATAAAGTCTCCCCGGAGCCTTCTCTTCTCCAGGCTGAACAACCCCCACCCTCTCAGCCTGTCCTCACAGTTGTTCCAGCCCTCTGATCATTTTTGTGTCCCTCCTCTGGACCTGCTCCAACAGGTCCACATCTTTCTTTTTTTTGAGGACTCCAGAGATGGATACGGTACTGCAGCTGGGATCTCACCAGAGTGGCGTAGAAGGGGAGAATCACCTTCTTCAACCTGCTGGCCACGCTTCTTTTGATGCAGCCCAGCATATGGTTGGCTTTCTGGGCTGATGGCTAAAGTTGTAGAACATGATTTCTTAATATTCTTAAACACCCAAAAATCTAATGAGCAGCAGAGACTTTGTTGGCTCTACTGTAGTTTCAACAGTTTTCAACAGTTTCCTATAATGATATGTATTAATATAATATTAATATAATTATAATGTAATAATATCAACCGGTTATTTGCATACTAGTATGTGCTAGGAAGAGTTTTCATCAGAATTTGCTGATTTATTGCCTTGAAAAGATTCATGGAGAAAGCCTGATCCTGAAAAAGTTTTAATGGGCAAAATTCCTTTGGGAATTTCTTTGGTTGCTTGCCCACCTACCCCCTCAGTAGCCTCCACGATACATGAGCCATCTCTTGTGCTTCTGACTCAGTACACTGTAGCTTCTGGGGTCTTCCTTCTCACATATTTTGGCAGTCAGGCAGGTGGACAGGCATAGGATTAGAGATCCCAGGGCTGCCAGGGGCTCAATTGTGTAGATGTTTTATCTATTCTACAGAAAATTTGGATGCTTTTGGATTTCTTTCTGATTTAGAGCAGATGTGAATTTCAGGACGTCAGATTTCAAAATCTGTATCTGATCAATGTAATCAAATGACTTTTCTCTAACCAGCCCTACCATTGGCAGGAGCGTGCTGTGGTTGCCACAGCCTTGTGGGGTAGAACCCCCTCCAGTTCTCCAAGGAGCAGAATTCTTGAGTGGGAGGCCAAGAAAGTAGGATGCGCTAACAGGTCTCATTGATGTCTGATGCGCTGGGAAGCCTTCATGTATGAATGTCAGTCCTTAAGGGCTTTCCTATGTACTGGATCATGTAACCTAAAGGAATCATTCACCATGCGGATGGCCACCGTGTTTGCCTTCACTGTAAACTCCCAGAAGAATGACTGACTTTTAGGTAATTAGAGGGACTAGCTTTCACAGGATAGTCATTAATAACTCTTGTTGTGAGTAAAGCTCCCGTGTTGGTTATCTGCCACTGCTTCTCAGTAGCTGTTTGCTTCACAGCTGCAGAAGACTCTGACGGCATTGTGAAGTTTTCCTGCTGTTTCCTAGGTCTTGAGAGTGGATTCCACTTACCCGCCTTTGCACACAGAAGCAAAGGAAAGAGATTGGCTTAGTTCTGAAATGGAGGATAATGCTCTTCAGGTTGTTTACTCATGAGATCATCTTTTCAGAGGGAACTGATAAATTAGAAAAGACGAAATGTGTAAGTTCTTTTGAAATTAGCTTTGAATACTGTAGACATTAGCATGTTTTAGAAAGGAGTGAATACCTCTGTCTCATTGAAAAAAAAGGGAAAAAAGTCACCATGCCAACCTTATTATTACTATGCTTTTCTAAGATTGTATTAATACCTGGAAGACTCCACCAGAAATGAGACTCTCTTGTGTAGGCAGTGCATATGCACATTGTGAAAACATTTCTCGGTCTCCAGTTTATCATTAAAAATCCCAACCTGAAAGAGTTTATATACATGCATCTTTTTATGCCATCTGAAATTAGTGGGAACATTTTCATGAGATTGAATTAACATTGTTTGGGATCAGGGCCCAAGTATGTGGGTCAGACTGTATGGAATACCTCATTTGCATAGAGTGCTGTTAGAAACAGTGACTTAGTTTTCATTATGGGCACAAAATCCCAAGGCCAAATGGTGTTTGTTGCTTTTGCCAGCCATCAGCATCTTACCAATCTTCAAAACCATATCATGTACTCAGGCACCAGGATCTGATGAACTCATTTTTCCACTGAAAATGTTGTCCAGGATTGTCAGTATTTGCTACTTGTATAGAAGGTATCTACAGAGTATGAACTCAAACCAAAATGAAAAATCTGCTTTCTTCAGTTCCAGCAGAAGAGTACTAGATTGGATTGTAAAGGTAGTATGTGTGTGGGGGAAGTGACAAAATATTTTGTTTCAGGGTTAGTATTTATCATGAAATGACATGTCTTTCCTTAGAAACTGTGTTCCATAGAAGCTGTAAAACCCCCTGTAAAAAGGAAAAAGGAGCTCGGCTGTTTCACTTCACTGACATCTCCTATCAGAGTTGTAATTCTTACTGGATTTTTCTTCAGTTTTGATTGTTAAAGCAGCTAAAGGAGACTAGGTAGTCTCTTTTGCCTTCATATTTCCAATAAATTGATAGCTTAATTTTACTATTTAAAAATCCAATAAATACAACTGTATCCTTTTCCTATCCTGTCCTAAACACATAGGTAGGCAGTGGCATCTGTTAATAAATTGCGGCATTAGTGAATTACATCAAATATCATCTCTTTCAGAAGCAGTATATTTGATCTACGTACTTGTGCCTGTGTTTACACTCCTACTTCAGGGAGAAGCCTCACTGAACACCTGCAGCATTGACCCTATCACTGGGATCAGTGTTTTGTTTGTTAAACACTTCATGATTATACTATTATTTTAAAGGCCAGCGTTGTTTTTAGGTTAGTTACTGTATGTGTAATACTTCATTCTTGCATCACAAAGGTGTTTCCAAGAGCAGTTAAGACTTGTTTGTTAATCTCATTTTACAGGTGTCTTGGAAGGTTATACTGTTTGATGTGAAACAGGTCCATTATGCTGCCAACTGGACAAAACCATATTTCACAGAACAGGTATAAGAGAGGGAGAGAGGAGCCAGCAATCATTTTATGCAGGTTTTCTCTTGATCGCAGTGGTTCACAGTCTTTTCCATATTAGAATTGCAGAGGTCTGTTCTGGGTGACATCTTTTACCAGTGCAGCAGTAGTGGAACGGGAGAGTCGTCGTGGTCCAGGCTGAGAACTCCTGTTCTGCAGTGTTAACGTGCAAGTGCAGTCTCCTTATGCAGACAATACTTTTCCCTAGTTTCTGCTCATTTAATTTACTGTTTGTTACTTTGTACATTAATGCTTTGTACCTTAATGGGTTGGTTTTGTTTGTGTGTGTATTTAACTGTTTTAATGATTGAGATTGGTTGAATTTTGGTACTGAAAGAGAAATCAGACTGGCTGTTAGGGCTGGATCTTTCCTGTGGCTGGCAGCAGTGCGTTTTCAATAAATGCACTTCCTGAAAGTCATGTCGTTTGTCATCTGGATCCATCTGCATTGCAGGTAGTGTATCTCCAGGTCAGAGGTTTGGTTTTTTTATTTTTTCCTTCCCAATTTGCTCCTATGCAGGCACTTATCATTGATCTACTTTAAATACAATTTTAGCATAGCTACCATAATACCCAAAGGCTATTGTGTGTTTGTGTTCCATCATTGATGTTTATTAAATTCACCTCTTGCTTTTGGGACATAGATTTTCTTTCTAACATTGCATTCAGAGTTTGCGTGTGTTGAGGGAGGGCAAGAAATAGCCCAGCCAGCCACTCTTCCCTTAGGTGATTTTCTCATTACCTGCAATTTACTGCTGTGTGCTATCTTACTCACCTCTGTGTAATTGCAGAGAATGAATCTGTACAAATATTAGTTCAACTGATCTTTCCAGGGCAATAGTGGCAGCCCTGTAGTTCGGGTTATTTAAAACATGCAATGTGCTTTAGGGAGTGATTTTGCTTTTCCTCTCATTAGGTCTTTCCTGGCTTCTCACCATCCTCACTGAAAGCTGTCAGCCTAGACATTTCAGATCCTAAACTGTAGGGTTTTTTTTTCCCAGTAACTTCAGTTTTGTTCTTGGTAGGTGAGTAGCAGTTTTCTGACTGAACTCAAAGCTGAATCTCGTGAATAAAGCATATCTACAGTATCTGTAAAGCTCCTGTTGTTCCCTTCAGCACTGAGAGTCTGTTGGGCTCTTTGCTCTTGGTCAGTGCTTAGTTGTATATATCCTGTAATACAGCCATCTTCCAATATATTTTTACCTGACTTTAATGTTTGGGTTTTTTTTTTTTTTTAAACTTATTCTGAGTGAAGCATTTAGAGGGCTTGATTTCTACAATTTCTGTTGGTTTCATATACCCCCGGAGTTGTAACAATTGGAGATATATTTTGATGAGCTGTGCTAATTAAAACAGAGCAAAAATACATTTGTGTGGTCATGCTGAGGATTTGGCTGGAGTTGAGCTTAACAATTATGTATTTGGAATTAAGAAAAAAATTACGAATGTGTGTTCCTTTTGTTTCTTTTTTTTTTTTTTTTTTCCCAGTTAATCTGCCAAGTAGCTCAGTTGGGACACTGATTTTTTTAGTTCCGTGTGACATCCAAAAGGAGGACACTTCTTGTGGTTTAACCCCAGCCAGCAGCTAAACACCATGCAGCCACTTGCTCACTCCCCCGCCACCCAGTGGTATGGGGGAGAGAATTGGAAAAAAAAGTGAAAATCATGGGTTGAGACAAGAACACTTTAATAGGACAGAAAGGAAGAAAATAATAATGATGATAATAATAATGATGATAATAATAAAATTACAGCAATAATAATAAAAGAATTGGAATATACAAAACAAGTGATGCACAATGCAGTTGCTCACCACTCGCTGACTGATGCCCAGTTAGTTCCCAAGCAGCGATCCCTCCCCACCCAACTCCCCCCAGTTTATATACTAGACATGACATCACCTGGTATGGAATACCCCTTTGGCCAGTTTGGCTCGGGTGTCCTGGCTGTGTCTCCTCCCAACTTCTTGTGCCCCTCCAGCCTTCTTGCTGGCTGGGCATGAGAAGCTGAAAAATCCCTGACTTTAGACTAAACATTACTTAGCAACAACTGAAAACATCAGTATGTTATCAACATTCTTCTCATACTAAACCCAAAATGTAGCACTATACTAGCTACTAGAAAGAAAATTAACTCTATCCCAGCCAAAAACAGGACAGTACTGTTCACAAATCTGGAAGGCACTTCTGGAGGCTGGAAGGGACCTCAAGTTCTCCAGTCCGATGTCCTGCTCACAGCATGGTGAGCTGTAAGCTCAGACTGGGTTGCTCAGGTCATTATTCACTTGGGTCTTGAAAATGCCAAGGATGGAGACTGCACAACCTTTCCAGACTGCATGGTATTAGAAGGTTGTGATTAGGTCTTTCCAAAGCTGTATGTTTTCCAGGCTGAACAAACCCAGCTCCCTCAACCTGTCCTCACAGGACAAGTGTTCCAGCCCAGCTCCCAGATCTCCTTGGTTACCCTCCTTTGGGCTCGCTCCACTCGATCAACATCTTGTACCAGGGGACTCAAAACTGGATGCCGTTTTCTATATGGGGTCTCACAAGTGCAGGGAAAAGGAAGGGTGTTGATCACTTCCCTTGATCTAATGGCCATGCTCCTGTCAGTACAGCCCAGGGTGCTGTCGGCTGCCTTTGCTGCCAGGGCACACGGCTGGCTCGTGCCAAGAACCCAGGTCCTGTTTGGCCAGAAGGTCCCAGCCTGTATTGGTGCAGAGGAGTCTTCCTTCCTAGGTGCAGGACTTTGCATTTGTCTTTGTTAAATTCCGTAAGGCTCCTATTGACCCATTCCTCCAGCCTGTCAGGGTCCCTCTGGATGGCAGCTCCAGCTCTGCAAATGTGATAAGGGTGCACTTGGTTGACTCCTCCAGGCTATTGATAAAGATGTTACCTCTTGCCCAGGTGCGAATACTTATCATATGACTGAGGAAGGATGTAAGAGAAAAATATTAACAAATAATATTCTGCACTGACTTACTGGAAAAATACAGAGTGCTACAAAGTTTTTTTCTTGTTCTTTTTAAGTACCCAGAGCAGAACTGTTGGACAGACATAATAAGTGTCATAGATCTTAATGTACAATGGACATTTAGATAAACCTTACTGAAGCAAATAGGACCAACAGTTTGGGAAGGTCTCATTCGTTTACTGATTTTTAAGCTAGTTTGCCAGCCAGGATTTGAAAAGAAAATAAAGCATTTGGTTTTGTAATTATTTGTGCAACTACAAATTCAGTCTCTGCTTTCAGCCATCTGCCCTGCAGGCATTACTTTTAGTGCCATTTGGATCATTGGCACAGTGTATGATCCTCTCTACATCTTCTTGTGTTTTGTGGCTGACTTGATGCTGATAATTCTGATACAAATATCGGTGTTCACATTCCTGCTTTTTTTTTCCTCTATCCTTTTGCTTTATCTCTTTTAGTCTTTTTAAGGGTCTTCATAACAGCTGCATGGGCAGAGGAAGCAATGCTGTATTCCTGGACAGGCATGCTTTTATTTAGTGTGTGAGATTCACAGTGAAACAGTTTTGTTCTTCTGAAGCTTCAAATAAAGAAATGTAATCTTAATTTCTGCAGCAGTTCCTGGTGTCTGCACTGGTCAGTTCAGTGGTAAGTAATAGATGTACCAGAAGTGGTAGGCTATCGCCCTCTCTGCCATATGAATATGTCGTGGGAGAAATCTAAGGGCATCTATTGTTGCTACTGTTGGCAGTAAAAGGGCAAACTAAAATTAAATGTCCTAGGGCTGCTCCTCAATGAAGAAGATGGCCAGACTTTGGCTTGCTTAGATGACCCAGAAAAGAAGTTACTCATTTTACCATAAAGACAGTAGCTGCAGGTTTTCTCTAAATCAGATGACTGAGCAACTGCTTTGAGGTCAGAAAACCTTGATGGTTCCTAGCATGACGGGAGCCCTCACAGTCTTTCAGAGTGATCTGTTTCATTTAAAAGTCTTTGATTAGTGTGTGTTTCTGATAAAATAATGTTCTCCCAAGTGGCTTCTGGTGAACTAAGCTTATGGCATACATGGGGGAATAGACCTTATTTTATGTGGGGACTTGCAGGTGTTGGTCTTTGCAGGTGTTGGCACTTTACAGAGATTGCTGGCTTCACTGGTTAGGAATTCATTGAATTTCACTTGTTTGAAGACCCTAACTGTGTGGCATTCCCTCTGGAGCATGACTTCAGCTTGTAGGTCCCTGACACTGTTAATGGGCTTTTACAGTAGCATTTCATCAGAGCTGCTGGAAAGCTTGTTCCTGAAGGCTTAGCAGTAACATTATCCAGAACAGTTGGGTTTTATGGAACTATAGAGACTTTATGGAAGTATAGAGATGATAGAGAAGTATAATTGGGTGAATATGACAGATGGTATCCAGTAAGCTAAGTGCTATCTCTTTGCAGGAATTTTATTTTGTATGTTTTTAGAGACTTTGTAGTGCTCAAATGGCCCATTACACCCATTCTTGTAATTTTGAGTGAGCTGTGCTCTAAAAGATCCCATAACCTGCTTCTTTTCACACAGCAAGATACCAGCTTTCTTCACAGCAGGAGTAGATGGAAAAGATGAGTGATCTTTAAGATTAGTCTGCTATAGTGTATTTTTTTTTCTTTTCTTTCTGTCTGGTTTGATCATCCATTGTTTTTGAATTGCAGTTGACGATGTGGCAGAAGAAACTGGAGATGAAAATATCTCCTCTGATTTTCCATTGCTTCTGGTTTAGTGTTGGAAATGGGAGTAATATTTTCTTATCAAATTCCTCATCTTTTTATAATGTGAACAGTTTGTTTCAGGAATTTTCCCTGACTGTGTACATTCATTTTGCTTGTGCAAAGGTCCCTGATTTCATGTAGAGTTTTTGGGTGCTGCTGTTAGTAATGTCTTAATCATGAAGCAGCAGAAAGAGAAAATGCAAGGGTGACACTTTTAGACAGTGTATGAAAGTTTAGTGGTAATATGTGTCTTTGCTTGTTTGATCAGGAACACTTCTCACTGCAATTAGTGCTGGGCTGCAGAGATGTGGTAGATAATGATTTTGGACCTTTGTCCTGGTAAAAATGTTATCGTCATGGAAAATGTTCCTTTATGAAGCAGTGTCAGGAAGGAACAAAAACATTGCCTTATTTGTCAGGCAGAAACAATAGACCTGCTTTACTGTGTCAGACTTTTCCTTTAAAAAAAAAAAATCAGTGACTACATGCATCTTGCACATTCTAATTGGAAACATTTCTTCTTAATTCTTTTTTCTTGCAATGGCTTACTGAAATGCAAGCAGTTTGCATGTTCAAAGAGTAAAGGTGAAGTACTTGCTGTGAGATGTGAATTAAGGTTTTTCTGATTTTACTTAAATTGAAAACAGTCCATGTGGAATTACAGTAAAATGTAGCAAGATCGTGATTTACAGAATCCTCTCCTTCATCTCAGAAGTAAATTGTGGAGCTTCACGTAATTATGACACTTCGTGCTTAAAACCTGATTCATCTTGGGCTTCCCTCTAAATGATTTTTAGGAATACAGATTATGAAGAGCTTAGAATACTAAAATTCTTGCTTATATTTTGGTCTTCATTATGACATGCAGCAGTATAGAAAGCCTGGTTATTTTTGTGTAAATTAAATTTAATGTTGAAACTGTCTCTGTAAAATAGATTTTGTGTCTTAAAAAGGTGGTATGAAAAGTAATACTTTGACAAAAAAGTGATTGTTCATTTAATGTATTTCCCTTCAGAAAATAGGAGGTTGGGATATTTGAATCAAATGCGATGTTTAAAATTTGAAAATAATGCTATCTAAATTTAATACTTAAGTCTCTGTGGGCCTTGGTCCAGGCTGCTAATATGAGTCTTTACAATATATAGCTATAAGCTTGACTTCTTAAGCCCAACATCCAGTAAGCTCTAATGGGTGGGTTGCTCGAGTTGTGTATGGATGGATGGGTCTTCCCTGGATAATTATCTGCAAGGAAATATATACAAGCTCTGATTTGTTAACTGCATTTGGACTAGACTATTACTGCAGACCTGAAGCGCTGTTTACAGTATTATATATAGTGTAAAATTGCTTTTTGTT
>VYZV01014328.1:39709-65545 GCA_013401275.1 Pandion haliaetus | reverse complement strand
TCTAAATTGGTCAAAACCATAGCCAAGATGCCAGGTGGATACATGATAGTTGATCAAATAGGAGTAAAAATGAACCTTGCTGGGTCTTCAGGATGCTTCAGCATGCTCAGCAGATTGCTAATATGGATGCATTCCCTTCAATAATTCAATTTTCATTAATTATAAAGTTTTATTTCTCTATTAAGACTGACTGAGTTTCATTCTGCTGCTGGGATTTTCTAGCATCACATCAAACATGTAGGCAGAATTGTTTAAAAGCCTCGCTCTCTGTGAGGTTATTTCCTGTAGTGGTCCTGCCATGTTACAGCCATAGTTTTTCCACTGTACTGTGCTGTTAGTCTCTGACCAACCCAGTTATTTGGACCACTGAGCAACAAAACGATGGCCATTTCTGAAACTGAGCAGGATAGGCTGGGTCCTCACCATATGCACAACCCTTGCAGAGGAAAGAGCAATTGATTTCTGTCCTTTTCAAAGATGAGGAAGGGCAAAGGCTGTGCTTCTGCTCCTAGACTTTTGTGTTTTCCAAAGAAAGAAAAGGGTATGTTCTCTGGATTTCAGCTCTTGCACCCTGGAGCATCTGTCAGAGCGCATGGCCTGCCAGATGCTGTGGCAAGATCATCTGCTAAATTTTTCTGCAAGGTTTCACTGAAGCGTGAGAAAAAGGGTCAGTGGTGGTTACACACTTGCATCTCAGAGTCTGCTGCAGATGTTTTTCAAGGCAGCAAGAGTGAGGGCCTGATGGAATTACTACAAAAACAGAGGTTATTTATTTATTTATTTATTTATTTACTTACTTACTTACTTACGTATGTATGTATGTATTTATTAAAACCCTGATGTCCCTTAATGGCAAATCTTGGGAGTCACCCAGTCTCAGGAGAGTTGTTCTGTTCAGAGGCAGGAAATGTGAAGTATTGGCTGCTAATCAGCAACTCCAAGGTCCACTAGTCCTGTAGAAAATATTAACATACTTTGTCAGGTTAATATTTTATTTATGTACACAGTCTCAAACTGAAGTGCTCTGGTATTATAGCAGAAGAATACATAGGCTAAATTGGATCCTCTTGTTATTTGGACTTGCGTAAACATTATTTAGGCATCAAGAAAGGACAGAACTGCAGCTTTTCAGTGATACTGGCATTGAGTAACTGTTAAAATAGACAGAGCTGGTGGTAATGAGGCATTTTTCACACTGTGAAGGATGCAGAAGAGTGGTATGGCTGTTTGGTGGGAGTAAGGCATTCTCATACAAGTCCAGTAATCTGGAGGGGGAGACAATTGTTGATGTAACTATTGTACTGAACCTCAGTATCAGTGAAGAGAACTGGAGTTCAATTATAGTGTTGAATGTTATAGCTTAAATAATGCAAGGCTTGTGGTTAATGCATATATACAAGAGGACTGTGAAAGACTACCCAGAACCTTATAAAATAGGAATTGAGAGAATAAAGGACCTGGAAGTTCCAGACGAGCTTGTCAGCTCATTTTTCAAGGCATGTTGCTCTTGGTATCAGCTTTGATTGCATATATTCAGAGGCTTTAAAAACAACGTCTTGCAGTAGAAAGGCAATATGGAGAGGTGTTCTAGTGTTACAGCATCCATAGTTTTTGGATGGAGTTTCATTTTTTTGGCAGTGTGTCTGATAGTTGCTTTGCATTTGTGGAATGCTGAATCAATCCAAATCACACCCTTCCTCTGACTGATGTTTGCTGTGGTGTTACATAAAATGGCACGTTTACTGTGGTAAGATTGGGCATAAAGAGACCTGAGGGAGCTGTGCTTGCTTGCCTGAACCTGAATTTATCTTCTTGTGGTTTCCTAGGGAGTCACAGGTAAGTTTAGAACCTGACAGAGTACATTTCCCTGCTCCCTTGTTCTGTGCAGTGTGTTACGTCAGGATATGGTGTGATGGGAAAGCAGAGGAAGCTAGAGTCATCCGGAGCGCTTAGACACCTTGTCTGTGATACAGAATTTAGAATTATAGCCAATCTAGCATAATACTGAAAACCATTATATTCATATAAAGATAATTACTGAGCTGGTGGTTTATGGGAATGTCTGAGAAGTGTATGTATATCTCATTTAACATATGTAAGGGAGTCAGCATAGTCTGATTTATAAAGCAGAAGATGAGAGGAGAGGAGAGATCAGAGTTTTGTCCTTAGCTCTGCAGATGACTGGTGGATTGGAGCAATATTGGCACTTGACCTCTCTGGGTATTGGAGCTGTATATATACATTGCTGCCTCTGCAGTTCTTATGGTCTGTATTAGCATCATTACATGGTTTTGGCTTTTTTCAAGCATTGTCTTAAATGAGGAGGGTTTGTTCAGGCCATTAAGCCTGAAACTTTATACTTGGGCATCTTTTACTCAACTGTCTGGCCAAAGAGATCCGTTAGGGTAGTTTTACTTTCTAGCAGTGCAGTCAGTTAATATTTATTGCAATTGTAGTGAAGCACTCTTGAAAAAAAACCTGATACGGTATACCATGGAGGAATGTGTGTCTTCTTTTTATAACTTGTTTCTGTAATTTATCAAATGAAGAATGCTTGCTGTAAAGCAGAACATTTTTGTGAGTGTGAGGGTTCTTTTCTTTTAATTTTTTTGTGGACTATGAGTAATGCATTACCTCTACAAGAGACTGTGTGATTTCATACCTGAGGTACTTGTACAGCATAATTTCACTCCGTGGAACATCAGCCTTTTGTAACATATAACCTGAGTATAAATTGTAAAAGGCTGATGCTACCAATAATGCTTAATTATAGTTCTTTGATAATGCTGGCATTGGAAAGGTGGCATTCTGTGTGCCTTTATTAGCTGTCCTATCTAACTCTACTGTAATGTTACTGTCTCCTAAAGAGTATATATTAATACATGGGAAGTCACATTTTTAATGAAATTTCCATTGCAATACAATTTGGTTGTATGTAGGTCAGAATCCAGTTTGTTTGTCCTGGATTTTTTCTTTTTATCTTTTTGATTGTTAAGAATGATTATAAAAAAAGGGGCTAATCTTTTATAAAAACGTGTTGTAAGAGAAAATAGATTATACTTGTAAGAGGCTATTTTTTTTTTGTTCTATAGCGCTGTTTTCCTTCTAGATGATATATTACAGTTTAAAAGATTTAATTATCTATGTTAGGTGTTTAACCATAATGTTCTTACAAGAGAGACCATTGTTCTCCAGAAAAATAAAGCGTAGTCAATAGTTTGATAAACTACTTCACAAAAATAATTTTCTGATTTCAATGCCATTAGTTTTTACCATCTAATTAATGAAAAAGATTGAATGTGCAGGAGCTAACCTCCCAACTTGCAACAATTAGCAGAAATATGGCAGTCCGCAATACTGTTTGTCTTGTCAGTCTCTAAAAGTTGAATTGCATGGGAATAAGTGTTACTTTTTAGATATTCAGGAATAAATTCTGGTTTTCAGTGTGCAAAAGATTAAGCAGTTAGTTTTCCTAATGTAATTTTAAATACTGCTGAGTTGGTAAGCAGCTCTCTTACCTCCTCACTTTTTATATGCTTTATATGCAAATTTGCAATCAAACCCTGTTGCTGTATATATTGACATTTTGCATTAGAACACAGTGGAGAAGAAAACAAGCCATAGACTGTGGATTTTGCATTTCTTTGTGAACTGGCTGAATACATATATTTGTTGAAGCTTGTGAGCCAGAGTTTTTCAGTTTTTCATGGACTGTATTTCAATTCTCTTGAGCCAATTTTTGCAGGTTAGGGCAGGCAAACTTCCATGGAACATAGTGGAAGTTTTATATGGAAAACTCCTGCATGAGTTTGCTCCAGTGATTGCTGTTAGGTGTTGTTTTGAGTGATAAATTTGTTCCAATTACGTTCTCTTTGTCTTTGCAGTGTTCTGGATGATGAGGGGAGCAGCCTGCGTCAGCAGAAGCTTGACAGGCAGGTAAGATTTTGGGGGGGGACCTTCTTGCTCTCTGAAGTCTAGATCTTGGAGTAATGAAATCACTGACTTATAGCTGCTAATTGATAGAAAATTGCATCCTCTGATTAGGGAATGCAAAAGAGAGGTCTGTGGAGGTTACGTCTTACTTAGAAGTCTGACTTCCATTAAAACTTTTCTTATGACTGTGGTTTGAATGATTCTCATTTCCACTGCCTTGGACTTAAGTTGATTTGCAATGTATTTGTATTTGTCTGCCCCTTTGATGGACCGGAAAGGACAAGAGGTTCTGGCAGACATGCCAGCCAACAGAGGTTTACCACAAAGTTTTTACATCTTTTTCTTTTTGTTCCAGGGGTTTAGCCCTTGTGGCTGTAAACTAGTGGCACTGTCTGCTATGTTGCCTATTTTGCTACTATATTCCTACATGACTTGTACAAGAAAGTGATTCAGAATTTGTGCCATGAAATCTCAGGGAATTTTGCCATCAAGTTTTAATGGGGTTTGAGGTTTCTACTTTTCCTTTGATTTTTGTGTGGTGCCCTTTTCGCAAACTATGTCATATTTATAGTTAAACCTTGTGATTTTAATTTTATGTTTTTCTATACATTTCTCTTCCCATTGTTTTATCCCAGCTTGCATGTCTAGCAGCATCTCATTTTCAAATTTAAATATTTCTATTTATGCCATAATCCTATACTAGATTCTGATTGTTTTGAAGTCATGTTGAGGTGTTCCACACAACTTAGGGAGCTGAAGGTGTCCATTCTCCATTCTTATTCTTCAGTTTTGGTGCATCTCCTTTCAAGAGGCAAAAAATCATTGTACAGGAGCAGGGAGATGGTAAGGTGGTGTGGTTTAACCCCAGCCAGCAACTAAGAACGACGCAGCCACTCTATCACTCCCCCTCCTCAACTGGACAGGGGAGAGAAAATGTAACAAAAGGCTTGTGGGTCAAGATAAGGACAGGGAGAGATCACTCACCAATTACTGTCACGGGCAAAACAGACTCGATTTGGGGAAAATTAATTTCATTTATTGCCAATCAAACCAGAGTAGGGTAATAAGAAATAAAACCAAATCTTAAAACACCTTCACTCCACCCCTCCCTTCTTCTCGCGCACAACTGCACTCCTAGATTCTCTGCCTGCCCTCCTCAGCGGCACAGGGGGATGGGAGTTACGGTCAGTTCATCACATTGTCTCTGCCACTCCTTCCTCTTCAGGGGCAGGACCCCTCACACTCTTGCCCTGCTTCAGCATGGGGTCCCTCCTGTGGGAGACAGTCCTCCACAGACTTCCCCAACATGAGTCCCTTCCATGGGCTGCAGTCCTTCAGGAGCAAACTGCTCCAGCATGGGTCTCNCCCTCAGGGTCACATCCTCCTGCGGGCGCCCCCCTGCTCCAGTGTGGGGTCCTCCCCGGGCTGCAGGTGGATATCTGCTCCACTGTGGACCTCCATGGGCTGCAGGGTGACAGCCTGCCTCACCATGGTCTTCCCCACGGGCTGCAGGGGAATCTCTGCTCTGGCACCTGGAGCATGTCCTCCTCCTCCTCCTTCACTGACCTCGGGGTCTGCAGGGTTGTTTCTCTTACATGTTCTTACTCCTCTCTCTGGCTGCAGTTTCTGTACCCCAGCAACTTTTTTCCTCCCTTCTTAAATATGTTATCCCAGAGGCGCTACCACCATCACTGATGGGCTCAGCCTTGGCCAGTGGCAAGTCTGTCTTGGAGCTGGCTGGCATTCGCTCTGTCAGTCCTGGGGGAAGCTTCTAGCAGCTTCTCACAGAAGCCACCCCTATAGCCCTCCCACTACCAAAACCTTGCCATGCAAACCCAATACATAAGGTAATGGATAAGTAAAATTAACAGTTCAGTTCTCTGACGTTGTAGAAGAGGACTCAAAGGGAGAGGTGCCTATTGTGCCATTGGATGCTGAAGGTTTTGGTTTCAGCAGGTCTAGCTGAGAAATTCCAGTGTTTAATTAAACTTCATCTTGTATGGTTGTTAAATTCGGGTCATGTCCAGCATTATCACTTGATTCTGGTTTGCAGATTACCTGCTTTTAATTTACAGAAACTTTTAATTGGCATCTCTGCCTCATGCCCTTGCTTACTCTCCCATTGCTTCACACCCAGTACTCTCACACTGTTGTTTTCCCAAGGGTTATTTCCAAGCAAGCTCTGACAGCTGGTAGACTGCTCAGAAAGATCTAATTTCATTATTTGCTGTTTTCAGCAGAAGGTGTTTTAGCAGTGGGTTGGTTGTGGTTTTTTGGAAGGATTTCCTATAACCTGATATCCCAGTATCACACTTGCCAACTGCTGCCACTGGAAGACTGGAGAATGTAAAGATATCCATTGTTTTCATCATAGGATGCTACTGTTTGGAGTCCAGTAACAGATGTTTTTCTTTGTATTTTCCTCAGAGAGCATTGCTAGAACAGAAGCAGAAAAAAAAGCGCCAGGAGCCGTTAATGGTTCAGTCCAATGTGGACAGTCGCACAAGAACACGTAGAATGAAACATTCAGAAGAACAAGCACCATTGGTTGAATCGTATCTTAACAGCAACAGCAGCACCATATATCATGGTAATACGAATATGATCTATTGCATGTATATTTGCTGCAAGTCATAGTATGATGCTCTCCATGTTAAATTTATGCTAATGAGAACAAAGGTTGTTGTTTGGGATTTTTTAGTAAATAATTGATATCCTTCACTTGTGTTTGGGGATAAAAACGTCAGAACTTGCAATGCTAGCCTAACAGAAGGGAGCGAGGTAACTAGCTGCCTTTTCAGTGCTGTGGGGAAGAGAGAGTGGCTTGTCCCTTCTACCATGAATGTTTGTCTTCAGCCATGGTTCCTACTGAAGTAAAGCTTATGCTGTTCCACTCTATGTATTCCTCTGTACATAATTTTGCTTAAGCCTGACAGTGTTAATGATAAATTTGAAACCTGTTAACTAATTTCAGGTAAGTTTGCATATAATAATTTCAGAGATACTGTGTTTCTGCAAGGTTCATTAAAATAGGTGAGTAGGTAGAGAAGAACATTTCAAGCTTGTACAGTGTGATCTGCGCTTTCTTATTAAAGATTACAAAACGCAGAAGGGACAGAGACACTTCAGGTATCATGGCCATAGGGGAAAAAATTATAATGCCATTTCTATATTGTTAGACTTCAAAGAATTTAATAATCAGAAATAAATCCTAAGGAAACCAGTGATTATTTAGTTTTGTGCTCATATGACCCATGCTTGTTGGCCCCCTAATGAGGGTAGGTGCATACTTTTCCTCAGGATTTCCTAGAGGGAAGCTTGGTAACCCTTGTTCAATATTGTGTCTCTTGTAGATCTTGTTCCAGGTTGCTAACACCTCCAAGAGTTATAGAGAACAGTAATTTTCAAATTTTCTTGTTTTGCAGATCATTAAGTTGAATTTGATTCATAAGGGATTCATAAGCCTCAATAGCAAAAGGCTTACTTCCCTGAGTATTGACGGGTAGGTGGGACAGGAGCTGAAATCTACTGGTACTGGGAATGCAGTTGGCTGTTTTCAGGTTGGGAATGCTACTAGGTGGCAGAGTACTTATGGTTTAACGTCTAAAACCCAAAACCTAAGATGTCTTTGTGAATCTACCTCTGGAAAAAAAACCCAAACCAACCAGTATCCTAGTCTTAAACAAACAAACAAAAACTTAATCCATCATTCAGTTCGGGTCTCTATCAAGTATACTGCACGTGCTATACTTTTCATCTGCTCTGTCATTTCCTTTTCAGTCAGTGGTCACATCTTTCAACAAGGAGGTGGCAGGTATTTATTTACTGGACTAACTAATCATGCTGTGAGAGATGCAGGTTTCAGAGTCTCTACCCCTGGTTTGCAATTGGCAGCGTTTTTTGGTGTGTTTTCAGCTACAGAATTTATTGTTAGAAACTGGAAATTGCATTGATTAAATGTTAAGGTTTCATTAATAGTGGGCCTTTTTTATCTTGCTTCTACAACCAGATAGGCTCCCATAAGTGATCTCAGATGGAGAATTATTTTTTCTCTTAGTATTATTTTAATTATATTTTTCTAATAAAAGCATTAGTAATATTTATTTGTCTTTACTGTCTTTTTTCTCAGGGTCTGGGAGGAGAAATTTTAAGATGAAACTAAATTTCTTTCCAGTCTGACCTAAGAATTTGATTTAGCTCAGAATTTTAGTTTTTCTTTATTGTTTAATCAGAGAAAACAGAAATTTTCTCTTTCCTCTTTCACTTAATAGCTTATCAAAGGTACAGAACTGTTCTAAGAAATAGTATCTTATGGTACAGAGGAGCTGTCGTATACTAAACCTTCTGTATTGTCAGCTGAACAAGGTTTTAATTTTCACAGATCAGAGAAACAGACATTATTGTCCCATAAATGGTAGCAAATTTCATATCTGCGCTAACTGAGCTAAATTTTGCAACAGTTTGTACCAAAGTGGACTTTCTGACTTAAGTGAGATTAACTGTGCTTTTAAGGTAAGTGACCCTTCCTGTAATATTAAACCACACCATTTACTGAAGTACTTACTAATTTATTCTCCTTAAATCAGTTTGTTTTAAATTTGTCTCTCAAACCCTTTCAATATTTCACAAAGTTTCAGAGAAGCAAAAAAATATAGTAATGTTTCTCATATTCAACCTGGAGTTTGTTAATCCCTGGGGACAGCTGTCCTTGTAATAAACTATGCAGTTAGCAAAAGCCAACTTAGGAGAATTTAATTGCCTAGTAAAGTATTTTATTGCCTTGTAAAATCCTTTATTAGGAATGTTGCTTTTGAAAATATTATAAGAATTCCAGAAGCGTCCTTTCTTGGTGTGGTCTTCTCTGGGAATGTGCTTAGTGTCTTAGGTTACAGTGTTTGCATGCTATGTAGTTAGGTTTTGATGGCCATTTTCAACTATGGTATTCAGCTTCAGGGTTGGCACTTTTTTCCCCTTCAATGAAAACATTTGTATGTGGGAGTGTAGGATGCATGAGACAGCTGGGCTGTTTCTAAAGAACTATTCTGCTCTTTTCCGTTCATTTGTTTCTGTTACGGGCATGCTGATTTTAAGTTAAGAATGACTCTTTGATGGGAGTTGACGGTCTACTGAATGAACTACATTGCTTGGATGAGCATGTTTGTGAAATCAATTCCTGTATGGCAAATGCTACAAAAAGAACGCTTCTTTCCACCAATCATCCTCCTCTACTCTCTTTTTTAGCTTGTACTAATTCTGTGTAGCACAAAAATACTTGTTCATTTCAACAAATAATTGGATGCCTGTGTGGAGGTATCTCTATGGTACTTTGAGCAAAGTAGGTCAGAAATAACATCTCAGCAATTCTGAGATGTTAGGCTTTCTGCGCTGGGACATTTTCTTTCATACACTGCCATAGCTTATTCTGATGCAGTTATCTGTGCTGCAGTGGTTCCCTGGTGGGCAACTCTACTCTGGAATAAAAACTCATTTCATTCCAGAATTATTATCAGACTGTGGAGAAAAAGTCAGTCACTTTTGTTCTGGAATAGAACATCGCCTGGTGAGCTATTTGTAGGTAGATACCGTGGAACAGCATATTTCGCTAGTTAAGCTGATCATATGTTTTTCCATATAAAGGAGTCCTTGGCTACTTTTGAAGCTCTGCAGGGTGACTGCTGGTAGTCCTCTGGCTGCATGTCTATTTTGCTTCATCTAGCAAAAATAGAGCCAAAGGGAAGTGCAAATAAATGTTAGATGCAATAGGATGTAGGAATGTTAATTAAGGGCTGTGACCGAGCTCAGCTGGGGCAGCTCACAAAGGGGATAATACCAATGTGGCTTTCCTATACTTGTGTTGCTCAGGATTGAAAATGCTGGGACCAGTTTAATTCAGTATGAAACTGAGCATGTACAGGGCTCTTGAGTTTTTTTTTTTTGTTAGTTTAACAAATAACAATATGGCTCTGCTGAAAGTATGTCTCCACAGAGTAAGGAGGAGTATTGCCAGGGTCACTGTAATTTTTTCTTAGATACCTTCAAAGCAGAGAGGTGACATATTGGTAGGATGAAATGGTACCTCTGTTCCCTGCCAAGTGTTACTAGCAATTCTTCTGGGTGCCCTGAGACTTTTAAGGAGATGGGTGCCCTTCCACTGAGGAAATGTCTCTGCAGAATTCACCATGCACAAGTCTCCAGACAGATCATTTCTTCTCAGTCCCTGCCCATATTGCACCTACAGGGAAAAGTTTTCAGATCCTGTAGCTTGTAAATGACTTGCATGTGGCATATATTTTTAAAACCTTTTGGTTGTTGGCATAATGCCTAATTAACTAATAACAACAAAAGCATATGAGTTATCTGTGGGAACTGATGTGGATTAAGTTGGAAGGCCAGTTTGAGATGAAATGAAACCTTGGCACTCTGGTCCATGAGTGGTTAGTCTGAGCTGGAGTATTAGCCAGTGGTAATGCAGTGCTTGCCTGTCAGCATCTGTAGATCAGGTAGGACCAAGCGTGCAGGAAATTGCTTTTGTTACTTGGAAAGGATTGTAGAGATATATTTCATGGGAACAGAACCTTTTGTTTTATAATCTGGGCATCTAGGAACATAGGCACACTAGCAGGAGAAATAGTTTCATGGCAGCATTTCTAGATAAATACGGGACAAAGCTGAGTATGTGGAGGTAACAAAGTATTCATGTAAAATGATGAATGCAGTGTCCTTCCCTCCCCCCCAAAATGAAGGTATTAATATAGTTTTGGGACCACAATTGTAGGTTAGACCCTAAATTATCTGCCTGCCATTTCAAGCAATAGGTGTCCTTCCATTAACTTCCATGATGTTTGGCTCCAGTTGTTACTATTACAAATAATGCCTCTCTTTCTTGCAGTACCAAATACAACTTCATTGCTGTTTCATCGTTCTAAATAGCAAAATAAGAACCAATAACAATGTTTTGTATTGCTATTAAGTTTACATTGTATATAAAACACAACAAAGTCATTTATTCACTGGAATAAATTTAATTCCTCTGTGTAGGAGAGATCACTTACAAATTACTTTGTCTTCTCTTTCTTGTGTTCTTGTTTATTTTCGATTCAGTGTCCTTCATAAGGACATATTGCTACCTGTTTGTTTAAAGTTTTTATTAAATTTTACTTGCCATTGTGTAATGCATCACAGTCGCATCTGCTGGTTTGTTTTCATGTATCTATCTGTACACCATTTATTTTGTGAAGTTTGTTGAAAACCTGAACAAACATTTTAGCCTGATATGACATTGCAAAATTCTGCTATGAGTACAGTTCTTTTCAATCTGGATTGCAAATACATACTGAGCATTCCTGGAGCCAAGAAGCGTGCAGAGATACACTAGTTACTGCAACAATTTAATTACATTATTTAATTACATCTAATGCAAATTATGAAAGACCATTTTTACAGAGAAGAGTAATTTTACTTCTGTGAAAATGGTGAATTTCCATGGGGGAGTGATTTTTCTTTTCACAGCACTTGAGGAAGGTGGAGATTTGAATGAGTGCCAGATACGCTGTCATTAGTATTACCATACTTTGTGGCAGCTGTGGCTTTTTTTCTTTTTTTAAAGACTTGAAATTAAAAATGTTTTCAATTAGATACTCTCGGAGTAATTTTCATGGCAAATTCCAATTTAGAGATTTAGATTAAACATGTGTAAAAAGGCAAAATTACTTTCTTACTTTCCTCCTTTGACATTTGGTAGCACATCTAAATGCAATGGTTGTGTGGTGTGTTGAATAGACTTCTGATGACAAGTCATAGCTCTGGATTGTTAAATTTGATGTGTCATTCTGCTCCTTTACCATGAATGATGAGAGAGAGTTTTCTGATGAGTATCAAGCTGTCAACTTGATAAGATGGCATCAGTTAACCATTCATTTAAAAAAAACATATATTTGCGTGTTCATCAAAACACTGTCTTGCCATCCCTGTTTTCCACTGCTCTTGAAATGAGAAGATATTAGTTTATTTTTTGAAGATAGCAAGGAATGTTCTGTGCACAAAACTATTAATACTGAGAGATCAGGCAGCAGTCCAAGTATCATGTGGGCAAAATACTTAACTTCCAATAAGCGTATATTCTGAAATCTCCCTTTCAGCTGCAGTCTCTTCACCTTCATCTAAAGGGGAAGCATCTTTTAGATTTATCAGCAGTCCTTACTGCGCTAGTATATTTCCAAAATAAACAAACTAACCCAGCAGCAAGGATCAGAGAGCAGTGGGTAGCAAGTGGTTTAGAGGTCTTTTTGTGGTTCTTGGTACTGAAAGATTTGAGAAAGAAGTTTAGAGGCAGTTGCTCAAAATTTCTTGAAAAACTCCCTTCTCTTTGCCTTAAAGTTCTACTTAAAGTGTATTTACTTTCAGTTACTACTTCTCAACTAGCCATTATTTTCTGTCCTTGACAACCTCAGTGTCCGGGAGCAGCAGGGCCAGGAGGTGAGGGTGACCCCAGCATGGGCAATGCCCTCGCAGACAGAGCACCATCCCACAGGCTTCCAACGCGGCGGGCAGAGCTGGCTGCTGCTAACAGGATTCTTGGCAGTCCCACGACAAGGGATGAACTGGGGCCAGGGCCCTCCGGGGTGCCAGTCTAGGCAGAATGGAGACAGGGCCAGGAGACGAGGCTGCAGCGTACATAAGAGGGGTCCATCGAGCAGATGAGCTACCTCTAGCATACCTACAGCATAGTCCCAGGCTGAGCTGGAACAGAGCCCACGGGCAGGGTGTGGGTGGAAGTCCCCTGGGAGGCTCATCAGAGCAATTAAAGCCTACTCGTGCCCTCAGGGCTGCCATACATAAAATAATTACGTAATTTCTTACTGTCCGTAATCTTCCTGGCATAGGTTTTTCATGGATAATTTTAGCTTTCCTTATTAGCTGTCTGCTTTCCCAGAGAGTCTAATTCATTGCTCTTAACTCTCCATTTCACATTCTCCCTTTTCTTTTCCCCTCCCCAGAGTCAGACAGCAGATATGTGGGGGTTAAGAAGCATCTTTTGTTTAATTCTTTCCTTTGTTCTTTCTGAGGGAATCTCCTTATAGCAATGAGCTTTTAATAATGTCCTTAAGCAGTACCAGGTTCTCATGTACACTTGTTCCTTTTTTCTCAGCCTATTCACGTTCAGTTTCACAAGTATTTTCACCTTTGTAAAATCAGCCTGGTCAACACATCAGTGTTAGATACATAAACTGCAAGGAGTCACAGGGAATTTATGGGCGATACAAGTTTTTTGGGAGTCTAGATTTTGACTGTTAAGTTACTAGCTGCAGGGGTAATGCCTTTGATTGTAGCATTTTGAAGCAGAAGTCAAATCTTTGCATGTGATTAAATAGTAACTACCATACCAGAGTCCTTGCCCTAATTCAGGCCCTTGTATTTAACTAATTTTATTTAATTGCATTGTAAAATGTAGTGGGTTTGCCCATCTTCAGAATATTTCTGATAGAATCCAGCGTCTTTTAGGTGATTGTGGAAATGCTAGACCAGTTCAGAATCTGAGTTGATTAAATAAAGTAATAACGAATGACAGCCCAAATAAGCAGCAAGATTCACTAAGGCTAGAACTTTACAAAGTAAAAGAGCAAGCCATTCTTACAGTGAAACATGGGAGCATCTCAGGCAACAGTAAGAAAAGGACAACCAATTTGCATTGATTTGATAAGGTACATCCTGACTGAACTATAGTTTATCTTTGCATGGTACTCATTCTGGACTTCACTTTTACTGTTGAGAGGATGTTGGTAAATAGAAGGAATATTTGCCTCATACAGTGCAGCCAATGATTTGCCCTGCATACCTCATTGTCTGATTCAGCCTCTTTCTACTTAAGGTGTTTTCCAGACAGACTGTATAAATTTTTAATGTATCCATTTAAACTTTTTTTTTATTTTTGTGAATTTTCTCTCACTTCATTCTTTGCATAATGTACTGATCAAAACCACTTTTNCACATGGCATTTTTATGTGATAGAGATTGGTAAGTTGTGATTCATAGATTTTTTTTGTTTGTTTCTTTCTTCCTCTTAAGATCGTAAGAGTGTGCAAGCACTCATATCAAGAAAAATGGCCAGGCAAATGAAAAAAAAAATTAAAAAATCTGCATTTTCATTGCATGCTACTTCGAAACTAATTTCCTGCGTGAACTTCTCATCATGAAGGCCAGATGGAAAAACATGCTTTTCATTTTCATTCACTCATATAAATATGTGTGGATAACTATCTTTCAATATTTTTTTTCAATTCGGTGTTGTCTGCATCACAGAGTATTCACCTACTTACAGATTTCATCCTTTTGTTTGATTGTGCATTGTAGCTTTATCCCTGTAACATGCAGTGTTGTCCAACACAGAACTGGTTCATGGGAGAGGCTTCCTTTTCCCACTTTTAGTAGTTAGGCCATTGGTGATGGAAGGCAAAGCCAGGACACTGCCCTTCTCTGATGCAAGTTCTTCTACACTCACCTTGTACTATGTTAATAGACTATTTGTTTGTCGTTCCTCTTTGCTTTTCAGCTCAGATCCTGAATTAATACCACAATCTGTGCTCTTTTCTGTCTCCCCAAAATTTTTTTTTTGTAATGCTTTATTGAGGTTAGTAGTCAGTACTTGATTTAATGAACATGGATGAATAACACTAAAATTAAAATCATGTTGTTTTATTTGAAAGCTTGCTGTTTATCTCAAAACTGTTACTAATGAGTCCAAATGAGAATGAAACATCAGATCTGAGAGTCCACCTCTGGACTGTTTGCTGTTTGGAATTCTGTCTTACTGCAACACATGCTCCTCCATTTTTGTCTTGTCTAAATGCAAATTCTAGTACAAACAAATAATTCTAATAGAAAAGGAAAATCTGTGAGGTTTTTTTTAGTGAAGATTTTAATAATTTGCGATGGGGCATATGGAGTGTTGGGCTAGATTTTCAAATGTAGTCCTCTATTGTTTAAGGTAACTATCAATGGGGATTTTTAAAGTTGCCTACATTTCTTTTTGTACTGAAATCAATGCATTTTTGAGTGACGGTCTTTGAAACTTCATCCCTGTATAGCTCCATTTAAGGTTCTTAATTTATTTATCCTGTGGTACTGCCTATCGTTTTTAACTTTTTAACATCCAACTAAGGACATAATCATATTGTCATATCAGTGAATATTATCTAGGGAGGCCAGTTTATCTCATTTTCTTATTCAGACTTTCTTGCAGGGAACTGTAAATTGTTTTATGGGGCTATCTAGAGTCTGTGGAGAATGCAGGTTAGAGTTTGCCTCAAGGTTCCCATCCTGCTGAGAAGGGGAATTCTTGTCAGACTGTTACTTAGTGATCCAAAGGTGTCGTAAAGGGCAGAGGGAAGACATTTGATCCCCTGACAGCATGGCTGGCAATAAACATTGCCTCTACAAATTGCTTAGCTCCAGAAAGACAGACTAGGAGTGCTGGCTCGGTAAGTTCAAAGCTCCACATGATAATGACCAGCTGCAGAGTGAGTATGGAGGGTATTAGAAATGGTTATCCTTACAACTCTCCAGGACAGGAGAAAGCACTGGAAACAGAAAAGAGAATTTTTTACTTTGCCTCACACCTAAATCTGTTGGACCCACTGAGCAAGGTAGGTCCACAGACCTCTCTCTGTAGGTTGGCAGGCTTCAGAAGGTAGCCCATTGCCCACTCCTCTGCAAGGATCGAAGTATTGACTGGCCCTGTTATCAGGAACTGCTGTGCTACATAAACTTCACTTCCTACCACACTGCAGTGGGCAGTGCTTACATGGGAGGTGTTTGGGGGGCTTAGTGCTGAGGGGCAGGGGAGACCACTGTTTACCCTGTGCTTAAATGCAAGTATGTAGCCAAGTCCCTTGGAACTCAGTGCTGTCCTGAACTGAGTTTGTACAGTCAGTAGCAAAACTACGTTATTTCTTTGATACCTGCAGTCACAGGGGAAAACATTAGTGAGTGGATGAGCCTTACCTGAGTTCTGCTATTTGCCAAATAGTAACTAAGAATAAGATGGTTTCGTGGTGGAGATGGTATTTCAGGATTTGATTTGGTTTATTTTAGAGGTAGTGCTTTAAATGTAATGGTAGAGCTCAGAAAAACGTCCTTTAGAAGCTGGAAATTCTGTGCCAATTCCTTTCATGAACCCAGCTGCAGTATCTGCACATTTATGGTTTAAATCTTATTTTGCAGTCTCTGTCACTTATGTCTGAAAGTCCTGTTTACCGTAGACAGGAGTGATGGTATATGCTCAAAATGGCTGCTGAACTGGAATCTTGTTCTCTGCATTATAGAGTAAAGCAATGTAAATATTTTCTCCTCTTTCCTTTGAAGCTCCATCACTGTACTTACAGTCAGATATCTCTTGCTGAAAGTTATGAGACAAAAGCAATTCAAAAAGCTTCTGTCTTTTACTTGTTAGATCAAAGGATGCCTGACAAGATAGTGAAGATAAGTCTGTAACTTTTCAATTAATACTGGATTGTTTCATCCTTTGCTGATTAATCATTGCTTTGGACCAAGTAAATGATGCTTCATCTGAGTGATTGAATATGGCCATATTTAAAACGATTTAGAGAACTGTCTGCTCATTTAATATAGGTCATTTGTAAAGTACTGAATTTAATTATAATGTGAATTATCATCTTTAAAACAATTAAAAGAACACACCCTAGTTTTTAAAGAGATACTGAGCTGCAAATACAGGATAGATTGCAGGGTTGGCAGTTCACACCTATTTAAAGACTGTGGAGTGGGGGGCTCTCTGGTTCCCTGCTTAGTCCGAGGCTGCCATGCCCATGGAAATAGGACCCAGTGTACTGTTTTTATGTGCCATTTTCCCTGGCATCCTGTGTGCTTACTCCTTTGGTTACGTCTTATTCATTTCCAGTGCTCCTTTACACTCAGCAAAGGGACTGAAATCTTGTAATTAGTGTATGAGAAAGACAGGAATGAGGAGTTGGGTAGTGACAAGCTGTTTCTTTGGGCTTTTAGTCACTCCTCTACTAAGTTAATGTATATTCTCTGTAAAACTTGAACTCTTACTCTGTGTAATGAGAAAAGAATCATGTTTTTTGAGTGCCTCAGATGTTCATTGTGTTGTGAATGTGGTGCTATTCGTAACAGATTGCTGTGCTGGGCAGAGTAGCTGTGGGTTTGTAAGCTGCAGCCTACACAGACATGGCTAAATCAGTTTCATCGTCCTCCTCTGAGAGTCTTGTTGGTGTTTCTGTTGCTATTCACGTGCATGAAGGGAAGTTGCCTCACAGACCAGAAGCCTAGGGAGAATTTTCCCCTTCAAAGAGAGATTACTGGCAATCCACACGTCATTGAGCATCATTTGGTCTTTTGGGGGTTTATGAAGTTTGTCAGGCTATTTTTAAATTAATTTTATGGGCAACCAGTTCTTTCCAGGAAGGTTCCTTGGTGGACTTCTTTTATCGTTTTAAAGAAAGCACTCTAGTTTTGGGAAAAAGAAAGGGATGGTGGGAGGCCCCAAGTGCCAGGGTGATTTCTCTGAGATAAACCACATTCACCACCTAAAGTCAGTGGGTCTTAGCAATTAACAGTGACCA
Source organism: Pandion haliaetus (assembly GCA_013401275.1). Lineage (NCBI taxonomy): Eukaryota > Metazoa > Chordata > Aves > Accipitriformes > Pandionidae > Pandion > Pandion haliaetus. Next base: position 48,011 of record VYZV01014328.1, on the reverse strand, counting down.
CCAACTGGCACCAGAATCCCGTAGTGCCCACCTAGGTTGTTTTGTTTGGGGTGTGAAGTTTGGTGATTCCTTTATGTGTTTCACAAAGGTAATTGCTTTTATGCCTTTGTAAACTCTGTTATTTCATTTCAAGGCATGGACTGGCCAGAAGAAACAGTTATTGTGTGTGTTGCTTTCACAGATTCAAATATTGACCTCAAAGTGTGTCATGCTTTTAGAAGATGATAAAGCCTCTTTTTACTTTGAAAACAACTAGCATTGCATGAATTATGCTGACATTCGCAGTTTATGCCATGCATATTATGTTGAGACTTCGAAGGAATTAATTAATTTGTGTATGTTACAAAGGAGGAGTTTTTAATTTCAGCTTGGATATAGTTTCACCATAAAATGCATGGCCATTCTACTCATCATACTGTGATATATACAATTGTGCAAGATGTGGTTTGAAAAAAATCTTCTGATGATTCCTTGTTTACGGGGTTAGGATGTATATTTAAACATAGGCACTACAAAGTCTAAAGAAAATTTTTCTGCCTTCACACTGCCACTGTTGATGATGAGTCTGAAAGGGTTTTACTATGAGGAAAAGTGTTTCCTACAATAGCTCAGCAGCACATTAATATTCTGATGTCACTTTTGGCCTGAAAGTTAGGAGCTGATACATTATAGAAGGATGAAAAAAGTTAGGAAATATATCCCAGCTAACCTAACACCTTCTGTTTTTTACTGTAGCTTTGCAAATTCTGGTTTATTTGACTCTCCTCTCTGCATGCATTGTCTGAAATACCAAACAAACTCTGCTATGTCTGCTTACTCTTTTATGCCTTCACAGAGTTCTCAATTCATTCTCTCTTGTCTCTCTCTCTGTGTTTCTCTCTTCTCTCTCTGTTTTTCTTTTTGGTGGGGTACCCTGAATCTCTCAAGCAGTGCAGGAGGCTGAACAGGAAGATGTAAAGGTGGTAGTGGATGCCCAAGCTCCGAAACCAACTAAAAAACCCAAGGCAGCAGCTGCGAGCTGTCAGACTGGCAGCACCAGAAAGGAGAAAAAAGGGAAACACAAAGGTTAGCTGCATGCGGCTGAATGTCAGATGTTGAATTGACTGCAAAATACTTTATTTATTTATTTATTTATTTATTTCAATTCTGAAAATTGCCTAAAAGTCATTTCTTGACATTTTTATGAGATTGGAAAATGTGAGCGACTTTGTCTTGTTTTTGGCATGTACAACCTGGGAGAGAAGAAGGGCTAAAATTTGTAAACTGAGTCTTTTCCAAAGGAGAGTGTTTGTTTAAATTGCAGAGGAGGAAAAAAGTACTGATGGAAAGCTGCTGGTGCTTTCCTGCAGTGTTAAAGAAATGAGAGCCATCTTACACCAATGTCTGTTTTTTAGACTATCTACATGTAATGTAATTTGGAGAAACAGCCTTAAATTGCAGTCATTTCTGTCAAGACTCTTACTGAGGTTTAAACTGTCCAAATTAGAGGTTAAGTGGGCGTTTTGAAAATCAATTCAACAAAACAGACAACATCCTCAAAGGAGTTCTTCAAGTTGTTACTTCAGTGTTACTCTGTCCCACCTGGTTGATATATGGGAGGTGTTTGTATGAAAAATTTTCTGCAATGACTTTGGGTAAGACTACGTAGACAAAAAAAATACACTGTTGATAATGACAAGAGGGTAGGTAGAAATGTCACTGCCATTATTAGATTTACTGTTTAAGCTCCATAGACTAGATGGAAGAAGTAACAAGAGCTACTTTAGGGTTATTAAAATTTTGTGAGTATGCATATATACATATATATATATATATGAAAAGAGAGGTTTTTATACCACATAAAATTTATTTTTATTTGATGGTGAATGACTAATGAAATTAATAAATACCTTTCCAATAATTTGCAGTTCTTGGATAAGGCCACTGTAACACTATCCTGCCTGGACTATACTATATTCCTGTCTTGCGTATGTCCAACAGTCTGTTATTGCTTAAGTAAGAAAATAGTATATATCCTTGACAAGTCTATTTAAAGATAGCAATGACTAATGAGGGTAATTATTGAGGTCAGAGTATTGGGGCTTATCTGTAGAGATTTTGCAGGACTTGAGCCTACCTTATCAAAACCCTTTACACATCCTTTACATATTGCAGCTTAATTCGTGAGACCTGAATCTAGAGTGTCTCTATGTCTGCAGTCCCTCTGGCTGCAAAGGAGGTTCTATGTTAGACAGGCTTTAGAGTCAGGTCCTGAGGTAAAGACTTTATTCACATATTTGAAAAAAAAGATGGTGTGTGTCAATACCTAGGCTTAAAATAATAAGTAAAAGTCAAAGGTTAAAATTAACTGAATGTAAAATTTGTTGGCAAAATAAGTGAACAGAAAGCTAATGTTTCTTAATTTAATGTGAAAAGTAATGCCACTCCGGCATGGTAATACAGATGCCAAATTTTATTTTGAAGTACATCTTGCTGACGAGTAAAAATTCTTTTACTAGTTTAAAAGAAAACCTCTAGGCTATAACTGAGCATTGTGCAGGGTAATACTTAAATCATGGTTACTGCATAACCTTGAGGCTCTGTTTCATCTCATATAATGCCTGTTTTGCCTTTATGGGATGTCTATGTCTGTGCTATGTCCAGAACTTAAGATATTGTGCTGGTCAGTTACAGCAGGTTTGATTTGACAAACTTGCATTGTATAACACCAACATGTGTAGACATTCACCTGTTTTCTAGGCAGTTTTCTGATGAGCTTTTAGCTAAAATATTCCATGAATATTCCTAGCCGCAGGCCTAGTGAGGCTCGTAGCAAGAAACAGTACTCATTTGAGTGTGTGATTTCCAGGGCTGTTCTGCAGACGCTGGTCACGTCCACGCTGGGGCTGCATTTGCTGGATAGCTCTCTTCGAACTTACCTGCTAGATGTAGGCAAGTTAGTCCATGAGCAGCATGTGCTTACTGTGAAGGAGTTACACGGTTTTTTATTATCTCACAGCAGGTAACACCTAGTATTTGTCTCATATGCCAATAATATTTTTATTCATTCTCTAAAAAATTCCCCAAACAGGCAAATGTTGGCAGATTTTAATAAATGCAAGTTGTGTCAGTAAAAGTAACGTCACTTTATGTAGACTGAGAACTTTTGCATGCTGATACTGCTCTATGTGTTGGAAACTAATATTGTTAGCTATAGAAACCTCTTCTTCTGCTACAATTCTTATTGCTCATCCTGCTATGCTATGTGTGGTCTTCCCTGGCCTTCAGCATTTGCCCATCAGTGGCACCTTATGTATGTTTCCGTGGAGTGGAGGTGTTATTCATCAATTATGCTAAGGAAAGTTTTGAGTACCTCTTCTGCTAAAGTGTATGTTGGTCATTAGTAACAAATCTCAAGTAACAAGTATCCCTCAGTTAAAGTATGTTCAGAGCGTACGCGTAGCACCTTCTTGTCCAGCTCATCTACTTTTTCCACACACTGGTATTTAGCTGTTCATTCACGTATAATTTTGCCCTTGGAATGATATCTAGTTTACCTTTGATAATGTAGACTTGGAGTGTTTGCAGGGGATTGTAACTGGATTTCCAGTCTTGCATCCTTACTGAAGCTGCAAAATATTTTGTTATTGGATGAAAAAGTAACACTGAATGTGGCTTTAAAATTCCGGAGGGATTTTACTGATCAATCCACTACAGACATAGCTAATTTGTGTTACTTAAGAGTGAAGAAAATGCAAGTGGTAGCAGAACACTGTAGTGCAACTTGCATCTATTATTCAGTTACTTTTAAGAGTAAGTGTGAGTCTTAAAAAAAGATTTTGTAATAATATTGAATGGATTTGCTAATAACTTCAGATCTAACTAATGAAAATAGGTGAAGGTTAAATGGGTTTATACCATTTTGTGGCAAAAGAGATTTTGTTGGAGGAAGTTAATTGGAAATTAGACCAAATCTCAGAAGTTTTAGGTTCTGCTTTTAGCTTTGCAGTTGCTTTTGCAGGTTTTGTCTCCACTCTGACTGTAACCTTTGCATGTCCTGTAAACGAGCAGGCTGAACGCTGAGGGGTGAATGTACTTTACATGCTAAAATAGCATTTTAAAGGTTTCTGTTAGTATTTAGCTATAGTGAGCATTACCTTTCTAAGCACAGCCAAGCTCTTTGTGCTTTAAGAAGAAAGAACCTTTAGACCAGATCCTATGAATAATAAGCTAATTCAGAGCAAAAATCGTTGCATTATACATGAATAGCTCTTGAAGCTGTAGTGTAATGATTGTACTCTGGTCTTAGATGTGTAATGCTTTTTTAACTGGCTCAAACAATGATGAAACTATGATCAGAACAATGTGCTAAAGACAAATGCAAGGGAAATATTAGGTTTAATGAGGTTACACCGACATAAGGCAAGAAAAGGAATGTGGCTAATTGTTCATGTAGAGCTGATTGTGCCTCTCAAGTTAGTGGTCAGTGCGTTTTATAATTCTGTGATGGGTAGTACGGTCTTCAGCAATTTTTTGTAAACCTGTGATTATTACTGGAATTTCATTCTTAATGGTGGTATCCAGTATACACTGTGCCTATTTTTAAAAAGAAACATCACTTTTGTGGGACAGAGCGTGCAAATGCAGTAAATTGATGACATTTTATAGTAGCTTAGCTCATTAAACTGGTATTTCTGAAAGCTTTGGTCTCCCAGTTTATTGTTTGACATAATATTCAGTATTGGAAAAAAACTGCAAAATGTAACAAATATGTAAAACAGTTGTCTTTCCAGTGGAGATAGTGGATCAAATTGTGGTTTGATTTGTGACGCTAGAGAGGGGTGATTAAGGATATTAGTGAACCTGGTGTACAGTATTGCTAGATGGCTCAACAGAAGAATAATGCAAACAAGTGAAAATAGTTGCAGCAGGAACCTATGAAAAATATGCACCCTGCATAGTATTACAAATACAAAATCAGAGCATCTTTAGATGTCAAATACCCTGATGATTTTTTAAAAATTGAGATTCCTGAAAGTATTACAGGTACACAGTGGTGTGGGTTTTTTTGTTTGGTTCATTTTTTTCCTCCAATACAGGTTTGTGAAGAAATTAATAAATATACCAGATAAAGTGCTTTTTTGGTTATGTGCCATGAATGGGGCAAAAACGAATCAGGAAGATAAAATGGAACCTTTAAAAAAACCCGGAAAACCATGCAAAGCCAGGAGTTAATTCAAAGTGAAATCTCATAGGAAAATTCAGGAATCATTTTGTGAAAAGTTGTGGTTTGTTTGTTTTTTTGTTTTGTTTTTTTTTTTTTTTTTCTTTTTCCTAGCACTCTTGCACTTACAGCATGTAAGGACATTATAGGAAAACCCTGCTCTGAACTGCACTGGTTCATTCACTGCCATGGGCAATATAAATGAAGATTTTTGTCACTGAAATCAGGAAATCTGGATGTGTTTTAAATGTTCAAATAAACAATACCTTCCCAGCAATTTTTCTTTTATGTTATACATTAAATGTATATAGTATGTTGGGTATTCCCTGCTGTCTTTATGAAAGTCAAAAAGCAAACGAGCCGCTCTGACACACAGCTCTTTTTCTGCCAGGATGGCTATTTCATGTTTTGATTTGGTTTGCTTCTTCCATGCTTCTTTTCTCTCTTTCACGCCTGTCTGTCTCTTTTGATTTGTGCATCGTGTCCCATTTTTGTATGTAACAAACAACTACATTGATGCTGGCTAAGAAAGCAGAACCATTTGTTGGGTAAGAAGCATAATTTCTCACCATAACACTTCCTTTCTGACTGGGGGATGGAAGTTCATGTAGAGTACATCTATCTCGGCTTCCCTGTGCATTAAAGAGAAAGGGTAGGAGTTTCTGCCAAGAAAACTCCTGTTATTTCTAGATCTGACAGCCCTTTCAGGCAGTGCTTTGACAACACATGAACTTGACTGTGAAGAAGTCATTTTGGCCTCCTCAGGATAGAGATTTATGAAAGTATAGTTCCTTTCACAGTTTTCTACGTTTCATCAAAGTGAAAGCACTTGCTTTTAGTGACCTGATCTGGTGTTAGCAATAGTCCTTCTTTTGATGGAAATCTGGACTAAATCACCTGCAGAGGTCATTTCCTAAAAAAAATTCTATTTGCCCCCTTTCCTTATAAACAAATCCCTTTGCGATTTTGCAGTTGCTTGAACCCATATCAGTGGGTGCGCAGTCCCTACAAGAACAGGTGTATACTGGGAAGTGGCTTACAAAATATTGACAGCTACAGTATACTTAAGGTTATTCAGTCCTTGAAAATAGACCCCAAAAAAATGTTTTTCCCCCCTTTAAACATTCTGCTTTTTCAGTAAATTCCTTTTGAGGATAGTTTCACCCAACAGTGAGATATACATAGATATCGAGAGAGAGAGCGAGAGAGGTGTTTTGTTTTGTTTTGTTTTTTTAAAGTAGTGGAGTACTAAATTTCTAGAAGATGTAATTTCATGATATTTCATTCTAGCCATTTTATTAGAGCTTCCTAAGCAATCATTCTGAGAAAGGGCCTTTTTCACTTACTGATTTGTACAATACTAGTTTCTTGTACCACTGTTCTGGAAGTAAATGTTCTTATACTCAGTGGTCACACTTCTTGATAAATGCAGATTCTAAAAAAATATAATCGTGTTGTTTTGTCTTTTTAATTTAAAACGTAGATCACTTGATACAATAAAAGCAGATGCATGGTTGGCTTTAAGCCAAGTTCTTTAAAGGATGGAAATGCTATTTGTTCTGGTGTCAGTCTAGTAAGAACAGATTTCTCTGAGGACAGACTCCCTGTCCTTGACCTCGGAGCAAGCCAGCTGGCCTTTGAAAGGTTATGCTGCTATCCCTAAGTGGGAGGAAGAGCTGCTCTGCAGTGTTCTTGAAGAGCAATTGCAGCATTCTTGCTGCCCGCAGCGTTCCTGCTGCCCACAGCCTTGAGTGTTACCCATGTGGATATAAGTTCTGTGTCAGACTGGTGGCTTATCTAACCTTGTATCTTGCATTTCATGGCACATTAAAAAAAAAAAAGAGAAAATTTCCAGTGTGCCTGCATTTGCTGTCAGCATTGGTTGTAGAGGAAGGACATATTTGTTATAGAAGCCGTGTTGTATGTAACTGAGGTCAGAAAATGTGGCTTGAGATTTTCTCTTTGAGAGACCTCTTGCTTGACATCGGTCAACGCTTCAGATCTGATCTGCAAAGGGCTTAAGCACATTCTTAAAACTTAGTCTGTGAGCAATATGCCTGACTTCATATGTTGAATTTTTGTCTTAAATGCTTTATAAAATGAGAACAAGAATTTTTGTATCCAGCAATTCCTCATTTGTATAAGTAGGGACAGAAATACTTGTTTTCTATACTGTGTTCCTTTCCTGATATGCAATCTTGTCTGCTATTCAATCACTGAGCTTAATTAGTTCTCTGATGTATGATAGTTTTCTTTTTAGTTTCTTTCTTAGTTTGCAAATGTCCTATGAAGAAATTCTTAATTTATTATAACAGTTATTTTCAAATAATTTAGAAATCTGTCTTTTCATGGTGTCCTAGGTGCAGTAAAGGCTCTTTGTAAATAATCAGTTAATCATTCTTTCCTGTACTTAACAAGTTCATATAAAAGAACCAAGAGGAAATAACATTTGCTGAAAATCTTTTCACAGCAAAATGTTTGCATGTACAAATACATGCAGAGAGGAACTTGATGCATATAAATACAATTAGATTCTTCTGCAAGATCCAATTACTGGGGATTCACATAGTATATAGTCAAATACTTAAATAATGTTTTGGAGAGCTGACTCACTATGCTCACACCTGTAATTTGCTGCTGGGTAGTTTGTCACTGTCGTGGTTTCAGGTCAGCTCAGCCGGTAACAAAGCACCACAAAGCCGCTCGCTCACCCCCCATCCCCTCGCCTGGCCACGTTGGGATGAGGAGAAAATCCAAAGGCAGGCTCGTGGGTCGAGACAAGGACGGGGAGGGATCACTCCCCACTTACGGTCACGGGCAAAAGACAGGCTCAACTTGGGAAAAAAAACCAAAATCCATTTCATTTACTACCAATCAAAACAAAAACAAAACACAAGGGTATTAGGAAGGGAAACCAAACATCAGAACAACCTCCCCCCACCCCTCCTGCCTTCCCCGCTCAGTTCACTACCGATGCTTTCTACCTCCTCCCCCCGGCGGCGCAGGGGAATTGGGGATGGGGGTTGAGTCAGCTCGCCACACATCGTCGTTGCCGCTTCTTTCCTCAGGGGGAAGATTCCTCTCTCGTTCCCTGCTCCA
>VYZV01014328.1:12697-24304 GCA_013401275.1 Pandion haliaetus | reverse complement strand
GGTAATTAAATTGTGACTCTCCTGAGAGCTGCTGGGATATACACCTTGCCACTTTTATCATGGCAGCTATTGCCAGCATAGCAAAATGCTTACATAATTTTATGAAAGTAAGATTTTAAAAGCAACCTTGGGGAGAGGCTCTGTGTTCTTCCAGTCCAGTTTATTGTGATGCGTGTTCACAGAACAGCTTACTGGTTGGGCTAAGGTAGGAAGTGCAGCTTCTAAGCAATACTGGGCCAAGTCCTTAGCTGATTTAAATCACTGGCGTGCTGGTTGAGTCAGTAGGGCTCTGCCAGCTGACAACCCTTATTCTGAGTTCCTATGTAAACTAAGACTGTCAGTGGCATTAAAATGGTGTGAAATCAGAATTTGGCCTATGTACCCCTAATAATACCATTTATAGTCTTGAATTTACACACACAAAATAGTGGAGGAGGGAAATAGAAGCAGGGAATGAGACAGGAGATGAGGGGAATTAATTTTATTTGGATGCAGGTAGGTGAGAAAAGTCTGGTTTTAATTAAAGCTCCTCTTTTTGTCCCTGCTGTTTCCCTCATGTATTCCATGTTTGCAGAATTTCAGTTCTGTACCTTGATTTTAGCAAAAGGGTAGCATTTGCCAATAAAACGTTTGATATAATTGGTGATTGATATAATGTGCAACTAGAAACCATTCCCTTATCATTTGGGAGAAGTACTGATTTTAGTGTTCCTGAGTAAATCCAAAGAATATAGTCCTGTTTTTTCAGAGTGATAATACTGCTTGTTGGGAGGGAAGTGATTCAGCGCTATTATTTAATTTTACCTTGAACAATGTCTTCAATCATTCAGCATCTAAATTAATTGTATGTAGCATAACTGCAGCTTGATGAGAAGAAAAGCTTGTAAAGGCATTGCAGAGAAGACCAAAATTGTCAGTAGTTACTGGAAAACGAGCATAAGCATGAATCGTTTCTTAGAAATTGTCCTCTGCTGTGCTGAGTCTCTCCTGCTTATAGAATCTGCTGGCAGTCATTTTAGTTTGAGTCTCACCATGATGCAGAACCATACGCTTCCAAGTGAACTGATAACATTGATTTACTCTGCCAAAGGCCATACATAAATGATTCAGAAAAGAGGTAGAATCTTCTCATTAATGTACGGAGTTATGAAGATATATGAATATACCTGCATTGCTTCCACAGTATTCAGCAAAATAACTCAGTGGAAGTTTTCTTGCATCTTTAATGAGTTGTGTAAAATCTCCAGTTTGCTGAAACATTCAAAGTTATTTCAAAGGTTTGATGGATGACAAAACTTCTGCACGAGTAAATTTTAGGCAGGTATTTTCAGATGTTTCCAGTGAGTTGAGATGCATGGATTTTTATGTGCAAAGTAGGGATGTTCAGTGTTCCTTAAAATCAGGACGCTTTAATTAAATATATAAAAGAAGAGACATCTGAGTACATCACTTCTAAATGTCCCAGTGGGGGTGTCCAGCTCTTGGCATCTTGTGGTATGTTGCTGGGAATAGCGCCAATGGGAATTTCCTTCCTGAGATTCTTTAGTGTGTGTCCACAGCCGTTCACATGGGAAAGGTAGAGGGGGAAAAAATGCATGTGACTGGAAAAAAAAAAAAAACCCCAAACCACAAAACACAAGGAGATGGACTTTCAGAGGTGTCACTGTTTCATTTACTGGAGTTATGCTAAAATAGGCAATCAGGTTTTGCTGAGTGGATTGCAAAATACCGTTTTCTACTTTTTCAAAAGTAGATGATGACTTACTGAAATACTTGGCTCTAGCTGCTTCTGTGGAAAAAAAAAAGAAAGCCTCAGATAAAAATAAGACTTTAGCCCTATTTAGATTTTTTTAGTAGTTCTGTTTTGAGAGGATAGTGTAATACTGGAGTACTTCTGTGAAAAGCTGGTCAGAAAGGCATCAAATCATGTTTAATGGAAGCACCTGTATTTTCCATGGATTTATTTTTGTTGCCCATGTTATTTCTTTACTTTCCCTGTCTTCATAGCTCAAAAATTTGCATTCATGCTAATGTGTTTGTTTTTTATCATGCTCCTCATCTCTAAGCATAACATATTTGAAGACTTTGAAAACCACAGCACTGCTAACAGATGCTCTTACTGGCAGCTTCTTCTTGTTTGCTTTTGTGCTGGCTCTGGAATAAATGGAGTTGGTCCCATATATTTAATTTTGTCTCTCATCAAAATGTGTGACTGCATTTTATGATTTTTCAATTACAACTACTTTATTTTGGGACCTAGCAGTAGCCAAGCAATCTGGTTAGTTCATATCCTTCTTTAACAAAGGGATTATTTTTTTTTAAATTGTATTATGGTTGCTGGCAGCCAATGCTAGGGGTGTTTTTTGAAACCTCTCTGTTTCCATTTTTCCTGTTGTCAGAGCTTCTAAGACAAAGCTAGAATCTTTGGCAGTGCCAGTGGAAGTAGGAGTTCCAAGATGTTTTTTGAGTTGACTAACAATTAAGTTCCCTGGGCTGCCACTTGTGTATCTCTGTTGAAGAAATTAACTTTAAAAATACAGAACATGATTAACTCTTTTCTAAACATTTTTAGGAAACAAATGTCTTGGGGTTTAAAGGACCTCGTAAAATGAGCGTGATCGTACCAGGAATGAATATGGACCACGAAAGAGTTTCCATCAGGCCACGAAATGTAAGTCATACCATCAGCCAATGATAAAAATTACTTGAACTCTTTCTCAGTTAGAGTTGGTATTTTGCATTTCTGAAGGTTTAGACGTTAAAAAAACCCAATATTTGAACAATTGCAGAACAGTGGGATGTGTGACTAGTTCTGTGACTCACAAAAGCACTACAAATAATAATGTGTTTTGATAACAAAAGGTACAACTAACCTTTTCCAAGCTGTAGAAAGGACTCAAATACACATTTGCATTAAGAGTTCTCTGTTTCATTCGATGATGCTGTTTTGAGGGTGGCAGTTTAGTCTTTGGGCTAGGATTTATGAATGGTGTTTTTGTGTGTGTGAATTTATTTTTTGTCTTGTGAGAGTGTTAAACTGAAGTGTGTATCTGTGGTGTGTGCAGGAACACGAGACACTTCTTGCAAGATGGCAGAACAAAAATACAGAGAGTGTCATTGAGCTGCATAACAAAACGCCAGTCTGGAATGATGACACCCAGTCCTACGTTTTAAATTTCCATGGTCGAGTCACACAGGCCTCAGTGAAAAACTTCCAAATTATTCATGATAATGATCGTAAGTATAGCTCACTGTCTATAATGCGTAGAAGCAGTACTGCATACACAGCCTGACGGTGATTCTGCCCTTACTGTTGTTACCTGAGCAAGTTTAATGTAGTTATGTGGATCCAACTTAATGCCGCTCTACCTTGTGGCCCTGACATTGATGCAAGTTGGGTGTTTAAATGCTCATGCTTGAGACAAGTGATTCTGCTATGTGCTATCTAGTTTTTCTCCTTGGCTGCCTGGCCTGTGAACTGAGCAACAGAGCTCAGAGCTGTGGTACTTCCAGTCAGCAGGACGGTGGGGCAGTATCACTCTGCTCAAGCACTTGTATCACACAATCCTTCCTTGGGTTTTTTGTTCACCCTGGTCCCCATATGCTGCCCAGCTGGAGATAGCGGCAGTCAGACCGGTCCCACTGCACATCCACTTTGCTATTACTAGTCTTTGTAGCATTAGCCCTACAGGACACCCTGAAAATGTCAGGACTGCCTTTCACACCATCACTAGGACCTTACCAATGTGGTGCTTTCTGCCAGCAACGTACAGCCCCCCTTTTCCTCAAGCTTAGGTACGGTTGTTGGAGCAGGGATAAAGACAAGTGCTGGAGTGGAGTGATACTGCTCCACTTTACACTCACTCTAGGCAGGCATAGTCACTAGCTGCTGGAGCGCACTGGGCTACACCAGTGCCATGCTTAGACTGCAGGAGAATATTGGAAACTGGTGAAAATGGCTGTGCCCTTCTCCGAGAGCAACACTTGAATTCGAAACATTGGTGTATGCCTTTGCTGCATTTTATAAGGTGAAACAATTACACCTGCTTCTGCAGTTACACATTTCGGACTGTGAATGAGGCTGAGATTTCCTCTTGAGTAACAAGTCTTGCAATCCTTTATCACTCAACTGTTCCCCACTCAAGCTATCCTTGCTTCTCCCTCTGATATCAGCACACCCACTTGCATGAGTAAGTGTTGCAAAGTTTGATGAGTGAGCATGTTTTGTTTGTATTTTGTTGAACTGGCCAGAGGATGATGTTGAATGCATACTTATTTAGTAAGGGCTGCAAACAAAAATAATGCTTTGTCACCTTTTATGACCTTTCTTGCAGCTGACTATATAGTGATGCAGTTTGGCCGTGTGGCTGAGGATGTGTTCACCATGGACTACAACTACCCAATGTGCGCGCTACAAGCCTTTGCTATTGCCCTTTCAAGTTTTGACAGCAAGCTGGCTTGTGAGTAAAGGGGCATGGGTGAGCATCCTCTCAAACGAAGCAGTTTGCGGTATGATTCCCAAATCCTGCCGCTGTCACTTATGGTCCATACTAAACAGGTCAGGGAAAATGCAGTTCTGGAGGACCACTCTATTGCTGAAGAGAACGTAAAAGGAATCTTCTAAAAATTCAGGACATTCAGGAAATAATATTTTCCTTTTTTTCTGTCATATTTTTCTGGAAGTGGCATCAAGTTTGTGTAAATAGAAGTTCTATCTCATGTCCTTGATTATGTTATGGAGATGTGCCATGATGTACTGTACTGTGGCTCTAGTAGCACCTTTATAACGGTGTCTTTTTTTAAATCCAGAAAGGGCGTGCACGCTCGAAAAATTTCTTTTTACATTTAAGAATTATTCTGAGGCTGCAATCATACCTCAAGGTTGCATTCCTACATCGACTAATCAGAGCTTCACATCATCCAAAATAAAAGAAAGATTACAGAAAAGATGCACTTTTTTGAATGTGCCAGGATCTCGTGTAGTATACAGCCAAGTCTGAAGGTTGAAAACCTATGCTGGACTGAACTTGATGCATTGCTGTTGTATATGTAGTAGGGCATGATGAATTTTAATTGCAGTAGGAGGAAATGGAGAAGTAGAAAGCACAAAACAACGTTGCACAAGTCACTTGAATTCTAAGCTGTCATTATGTTTTAACATCTACATGCTTTTAAATTTGTTTCAAATGAAAATGTATTTGCAATACAGAAAAGGAAAAGGAAAACGTCTAGATGCCAAGAAAGCATAACTTAAGTTGAATTTGGCATGTTGTGTGTTGGGAATTTAGATCCTTGTATTGCTGTGGTAATTCAAACACATATTTTGTATGAAGTGATATAAACAGTTGGATAAAGGCTCTCTGCAGAGAATCTTATTATTTTGAACAGGCTGTGTAAAGCTGAGGAAGGTAAATGGAAATATTTTATTAAATTTGTCTGGCCTTTTGCGATTTTACAATTTGTTGATTGCATTTTTTTAACTTTAAGCAACAACCACTTTTCATATTTATTTCCCGTTGTAAGAACGCTTGATATCGATTGAAACTGTATGTTGTTCTCTAATGTAAATGTGCCAGCTACTGAGCTAAATGCTTCTAGGCAAATCTAGTGTATACTGCATACAAATGAGACACTGGCAGGACACAGAATACCTTAAAATAGTGTGGATTTTTGTTTCTTTTTTCCTGATTTATCTAGAATGTATAAACAAATACCATTTCAAAACACAAGCAAAGAACAAGCCATTCTCTTCTCTTCTGCATCTCAAAAGCCAAGAGCTGCAACTGAAAGCACACTGTAAAACACCTTTAAAAATAACGAATCTTTCTGCCGTTGTTCTGTACAATGTTATCCTAAACAGCACACAATGTAGTAGAATTTGTACGTAGTTCACCAGAATGGTATTGAAATGTGAGTGAAGAAGTAGTTGTGGTTTATACTGTGTGTATTCAGATCCTCCTTTTTACTCTTTATAGACTCCTGCATTGCACAACCAAAGATTATGTAATGAGAAATTGAGATCAGATCTGCCTGTCTCATAGCTGTCAGTCCCTTTTTGACTATAGGGGACAGGCCATAAGGAGAGGTTGTGCCATTTAGACTGTATAATTTCAACTAATAAAAGAGAAGTGCTGTCTTCTTCACATTTGCCTTCAGGTGTCCTCCCCGTATGTATAAGGAAATTTCAGTTAAGAGATGGAAATAAGTAATTGCCAGCATTTTTCTAGTCCTTTTTAAAATTTATGGAAGAAAGTCTTCTGGCTCTGAACAGTGTTTTGTTGATGGACTCAGCCTGTCAAATGTCGTCTTTAAATAACAGGAGGCTCTGTCATTTTTGTCAAATCTTTTTGCAAGAAGCCTTTCCACACAGTGGTATCAAATGGAAAGACACCTTTTGTTTGAGAGAAATGAGCAGTCATTTCCCTTAATGAATGATCAAAATGATGAGTCGTGAGCCGCCGTGTGATACTTGGGCTTTGAACATGGATGCTTTGGTTTTCCCTGCAGTTGGTGGTTTCCCATCACTTCACATCCCCATCTGTGATCTCACTTTGGATTTTGACAGAGAAGGCCCTTAGGCCTTTGGTTACCTCATGTCAGTCTTTAAAGACTAGTTCCAATGATAACCAGAATTTTTTGTTTAGACTACTGCAGAAACAGACAGGAATTCCCCCTGCTGCTATTTAGGTTTGATGTGGATTTCAAGAACTCCGTAGCATGGGAACGGTTGACTCTGCATGGCTTTAATTCTGTGGCTTGCCAGTCATATGTTTTCTTTAAAGCCTGAGAAAGTGGCACCTGACATAGTTTTCTGCCTCTTTCTGTGCACAACACAACTGTGCCAAAGGAACTAATTGTCTTATGGTGCAAATATACAATCTGTTGGCTTGAGTAGTGGAGTTGGTTTAGAAAGGGTTATTTTTAATGCAGATCATTACAATAGTCTGACTTGCATTATGTCCCCACAGGGAATTGGCACGAAAAGGAAGCTGATGTGCAGTGAACTCCTGCACAAGGGTGAGAATGAGGGGCTGGGGAAAGGCAGAGAGTTCAGCTTCTTGGGACAGTTTTGCTGCCAGCACATTGTGTAACTTCACTCTCACTGCATGTTCTTCCCAGCCAGGTATTTTTTAACCTGTAAGCATGCCAGGAGGAAAGTGGCGACTCAAATTCCCATCATCTTAACAGAATCATACAGGGACATCAGCCAACAAGCTGCTGAATTAAAAATTCCCCACCAAAAATTGAGGTCACTAGAGGGGGATGTTAACCTGGGGCTAAGAGGAATGAGGAGCTCTAATTAAATCTGGTTCAGTTCACCTAGTGGCCTTTGCCAAAACCCTGATTCCTCACTGTTGTTGAGCAAGGTACTGCATTATTTTGATTCACTTGACCATCGCCATCTGCTCTGGAAGAAGTTGCTTTTAATTTAGCATCTATATAATTTCTGATGGACATTTTCTGGTGAAGGTTGCTACTACATGTCAATGCAAGGCAATATCACAAGTTTTCCAGCACATCTCCAAATTTTGTTTTCCTAACTTGGTAAAGTCGCAGCAGGCTCTGCCTTAATGTACAGTCATACCTGAGATTACATTGTCCTCACAAGCTTAGATTTTCCTCCAAACCAGCAATAAAATCTTGGCACCAGTATATATTTTCAGATATATATGCATACTAAAGTAACCAAGGAGTAGTTAGTGGCGCACTCATATTAGTAGTAGCTTCTGCAGGACCTGCATGTCAATGTGCAACAGGGCATTACCGTGTTTACTCAGTGTGACAAAGATTATCATGACACTGAGCTGTGTATTTCCTTCACATAGTCCTAGTGAGTATTTGGATACAGTAGATTTAATATTATTTAAAATCCCAATATTGATGATTTTTTGCAGCTGCTATTGATTTTGGCAGAGAGTTGTAAACAAAATTCCTTGCCTGAATTGCTTATAGGCAAATACTGCATGCTTTAATGAGAGTTCTTAATCTAACTTGTCAGTCTGTTTACATCAAACAGTTTCTTCCTGGCCCTTTATCTAATTTTCTTCATCTCTGATGTTCTGTTCCTTCTCATTCTCTTCACAAACCCTTTATCTTTTCTTCAAGGATGTGCAACTTGGAAGTGTTTATTTTGACAACATTACTACTCAGTGATCTCTCCACAGATGAATAATGCCTTCGGTGCACATCCAGTGATGCTCCTATAATAGAAGCCTTATCAGAGGGGTGAATTTGGCCCTTTGGCTTTCCAGTAGAATAAATTAACACATTAAAAGGTAGCAGATAAAAAAGCTTGCCTAAAATATAATCAGAATTTTTCTCAGTAAACATTCAGTAAGTAGAGTTTCCAAACCATTGGTTGCAAATCAATGAGCAGAACTGTCCACAAGCCTGGAGGCAGACTGCTAAGACAGATTCCCTTTGTAGTCCTGCCTTATTTTTCCTTTTTCAAAAGGTTGAAAGTGATTTTGTGAGCTGAAGTGTGTTGGTGCCCTAAAATAGAGTTTATTTTTTAGAAGCTAGACATCACTCCTTTTGCAGGATAATACATGGCATATAAAATAGTAATGTTGTAGGCCACTGTTACAAATTCTGATGCCAAGAAGTCTGTGGGAATGGTTTTGTAATAATTACTGGCTAAATCTCTTAACTATTCAAGTTGCCTTACAATAGTGCTGGAGTTCCCAGCTGGCTGTCCTCATGAGGTACTAGAACTGAAGGAGCTTTAGTGAAAAGGGCTCTGTAATAAAACCTGGTAGCTGCATGATCAGAAAACATTATTGTGGAGTCATATGACACCACTGAGTTTTGTCGGTCATGGTGAACCAATGCTGTCAATTCAAACTTGCTGGGTTTTTGTTCCCTTTTGATGAACAAAAGGAGGGACTTTCAACAGAGACATCAGTGAGGTCTCTAGAAGTATTGAGCATTAGACCTGTTTTTCTACCTCCAAAAATCTTACCGTACCTGAGTGTTGCCCATTAAAAAAGAAGGAAATCAACCCAGACCTTAGTATAGAAAATCACTCCCGTTCTTGTATCTTAGCTTTTTACAAATTTTATTATTAATTTATTAGTGATTTCACGTAAGTATACAACAAGGATTGGATGTCACATGGCAAACACATTCTTGCCCTGAAGGGATGATGACTCTACACCAGTATCAGAATATTTTTTCTTTGATTATTTTAGTAGGATAGGACAGGGGGTTGCCTGGTTTTTTGGGCACAGAGAGTTTATCCTAATGTGTGTTGGGTGTCAGAGGGAAGATTTTGGATTCAGTCCTGTGGCATTCTAACTAGTTCCCCCATACTATGCCATTGCTGTCCTAAAACATAATTTGCAATATTTTTCCTGGTTTTAGAGAAGCATGTGTTCACCAATAAAATATCTTTGCTTGGCAAATAAGGACAGCAGATGTGATAAAGCAGCGGTCACTTTTATTAGAATTATGGGCTGATGACTCAGATTTCTCAAAAGGCCTCATTTTGATTACTAGAAGAAAGTAGTTCTATACATATAAGTCTTGCACTAGAATTAATGTAACTGTAGATATAGGCTTCTCTTGTATGTGCAACTTAATGAAAACGGGTTTCTGTTGTTATTCATGTATGAAACGTACCTTCCAGGGTTCTGCTCTGTAAGTGTTTGAAATTAATAACGTAGATATTTTTCAGTTCTTTCTGTTGCTCGCCAAGGAACTAAGAAAAGGAACACAAAAAGCACAACTCTCTGATGTTTCGGTATTTTGCTATGAACTATAGCTCAGTAGCTGATACTCACAAATGCCTGTGTATTGGATGAAAATGCATTAAAACTTGTTTTATATGTTGTATTTTATTTAACTGCCTAGACATTTTAGATTCCTCTTTTTCAGTAAGGGTATGTCTATCCATACCTTCACTGAGAAGACTTGAATTAACTGGCTGTCTTGAAACTGTTTAGTGGAACCAGTACACTGGTTTGCTAAATTGCTTTAGGAAGAGGACACAGTTCAGAAAACTTATGCTCACATTTTTGAGGAAAAAAAACCCCTTCCTATTCCCTTTATAATTGGATTACTCCATAACACTGAAAGCTTTTCATGGTTTTATTCAAGTCTGCAATGGCAGTTTGAAAATTACTCTGACAAAAGCTTGCTAGCACATGAACTCGAATGAAGTCCCACCTGAAAGTCAGAACCCACCAAGTACCAGTGAGTACTCCTGCATCTATTCTGTGCTTAGGTACTGCTTGCATGTAAAAACAGTCCTGAAGAGTCACAAACCTGTGTTAAAATCAGCCTAGTCTTTTAGGTGGTCCAACAGCTGTTAGAACATAGGCTTGGGGATCAGGTCACCTGGGTTTTAATCCCAACTGACTGTGGGTCTGTGCAAATCTTTTTAACCTCTTTGTGCCTCAGTTCCAATGAGTTGAATGGAAATAATAGTTTTCAGACCTGCCTGTGTCTGTCCCTGTTCTGCTGAGAGGCTTCTCAGGAGTGTTTTGAGGCTGGTGGATGGCAGGTGGTATTGGCGTGCTAAGTACCCTATTTAATGCTCATTGAAGGAACTGCAGTAAAATATGAACAGTTTTCTGCCACCTGTGTAGAAACTGAATAACTAACCAATCTCTTAGGATAAAATCTTGACACTGTTGAATTTTGTGGAAATCTTCTCGATGATTTCAGCGAGGCTTGAATTTTTTACCTTGTGTCTTTTTTGGTTACTAAATGTGCAGAAAACACAGTAAGGACAAACCATATGATACCCTTTTCCTTCTCACAGTGATGTGTTGTTGGTGATGTTTTAGTTTGCACAATCAGTTGTTTTAAAACTATTATTCCTGAATATGTTGCAGAGGTTCAGTTAATGCAACCACCTATTTATGCTTTTATGTAGCAAACGGAGACACTTGGCGATTGTGCTGCAAATTGCCTTTCTGTACTTCTGGTTTTGTTGTTTTTTTTTTTCTTGGATGTGACTCAGCTGTTCAAAACTGTTGTTACTGCAGACTTTGACTCTGTCACGCACATCTGATTTAAAAACAATGACTCTCATGATTTATGACTACCTTTATACTCACATGGGATGTTTACAATGCAATCTGTTTCTCACATTTCACCCTGTATCTGTGGCTTCTTACTGAGGTTATCCCAGTTGGCACAATGCCATTAGAAGTATCAGTAATTTATAAAGTGAACTCTCTCAAAGTAACCGAATGTAATTTATAAACATTTTTATAGATTTTAACATTAAAATCTAGCTGATTTTAATGCTTACAGATTGGGTGAAATTACAAGGAAATTATTTGTTCAAAATTTTCTTTCCTTAAGCTTGTCTTGAAGTTTGAGCTCTCATTTAAGCAGCAAGCTCCTGGTCCTGCAGCTCCATCTGTGCAAGCAGAATAGAGTTTGGCCTATGCAGACTGCCAGGCTTTGGCTGCAGGAATCTGTCAGTGTGGTCAGGACACAGTAAGTGATGGGATGTCCACAGTCCTAACAAGAGTGCACTTCCCAATTCTCTTAGGCACTCTTGAACATAACGTAAGAAATCAGGTACCTTTCCTATGTTGATTTACCGAATAACTGGGAATATTTTCACTGCCTTTGATTTTTTTTTTTTTTTTT
>VYZV01014328.1:0-12688 GCA_013401275.1 Pandion haliaetus | reverse complement strand
TTTTTTTTTTTTTTTTTTTTTTTTTTTTTTTTTTTAAAGGCTGTGGTTACTGTCTAGGCAAGTGTAATTTTATCGGACATTTAGTCTTGATCTCTTGGAAAATTATGTCATGAGATTGCTTATTTTGCCAGTGCAGAAAATCTCACAAGTACACAAAACCAGAGTATGTTTTGTGACAGTGGGCTTTGGGCACTGCTCATACTATGAAGTTCAGTGTTCAAACAAGTTTGTGACCTCTGGCACCTTGTAACAGGAGGTTTTCATTCCAGTCTGGGGACATCAGAAGATAACCCAATTATTACCATCCTGTTCTCTTCCCTAGGGGGAATCTCCTGTCCTCACTGGCTAGAAGTAGGACTATATTGATCCTGATGTGTCTTAAAACATTATGGTATTTTTTAGCTATTCTAAAAATGTTTTCAAAGATATAGTTTGAGCTCAAAGAAAATAATCTTTGAAGTAGCTATAGGTGTACCAAGTCGATTTTGTTGAGAGGTAGCTGCTTTTTCCAGCAATTTTCTCAGCCGACATATGAGCAGTGCTTGATAGTCCTGCTGGAAGAACACAATGTAGCTATTATAATACGGTTTCCTTGTGTTTTGCCTGATGATACTGCTTTTTTGTGCACCACTACATTTATTTCTGAAGCTCAGTACTTCCAGTGCTAAACACAAATAGAGCAGTGTTTTCTACTAAAGTCTTTGTCTCATTTTCTGCTGCCTTACATGTGGAGATGTGATATTTGATGCTAAAAATAGAAAGTTTTCATCTAAGAAAAAAACAGGACTTTTAGGCAAAATCATTAACTTCTAGTGCTATGTGCCTGGATTGACAGAGGGCTTTTTTTTCCAGCCAGGAATCGTATTACTGGTAGAGCAGTGTGTGCCATCAAACATCCTTTGATACCCTGTTGCATACTACATCTGGGACACAGTGTGGGGACGTGGTCCAAAGATACAGCTCACTCTCACCAAAATGGCACCACTTTCTTTTTTGGGGGGGAGTATGTTGATACTTTTATTCTTATTGCAGTATCTTCCATCTTGGGGCCAAACTGTGATTAGGTTAGTTAATACCAGCCTTAACAAACATCCACAAACTAAAAATACTTCACAAAGACGCTACACATCAGCTAGTAAAGCCTTACAGCAGTCTAGGAGCAGCAGGTAAGTATTTAGTATCCTTTTGATGGGAGTGAAGCTCTGATTTGCAGTTTATAAAAGCAAACAGACAAAGAAAGAGTAATTTTTAGAGCTAGCACTAGAAGTTCTTAGTCCCTAAACCTGTGTTCTAGCTATTGCCATGGGTGACCAACTAGTAGACAGAGGATCTCTGTTTTGAACTTCACTGTGAAGACTATAAAACTGTTTCACTTCAGTTTGGAATACTGGAAAACCAAACCACACTACTACAGAGAGTTCTCATCAGGCAATTGAAATTACACTGAAATAAAATTTCATGCGTATTAATTTATGAGGATGGCCCAGAAGAAACACGAGGGTGTTGTGCAAGTGTCAGGATCTGAAAAATTGCTCAGCAAATAACTTAAATCAGGCCCACTGCGCCTGATTAAAAAAAAATCAGTGGGGCTGTATTTCATCCCTAACTGTATTTATCTGGACATTCAGTGTTCTATAATATAGGCTGCAAATACAAAAATGCTGTATACTGTTAATTCTAACTTCTGGTTTAAAGTAGGTCTGCAGTAGTGATGCTTACTCTTGGAAGATTTGTAACAATGTCATCCTAAAAAGCTGATTGTGGAATATGGCTCTTAAACTATGATGGATCCTCAAGGGTTACTGAATCCAATGACACTATGGCAAGGGGTTTTCTTGTTGTTTTTCTTTTCTTTTCTTTAAAAAAACACCCTGCTTTCAAAAGCACTGGTTATTCTGTCTTTCGGACTGCATAGCACAAGTCCATGGGGATGAATCCCTATTGGTATCACTTCAAATACTTTCTTGGCAGGTGGTAGATGCTTTTCAGCTTCTTAGTAATCTGTGTTACTACAATTTCCTTGTTTTGTTTTACGCTCCCTAATTTTTTTTCCATCTATAACTTTCTCTTGTTTCAAACATGTACAGGTTTTTCCATATGGGGACACTCCAGAAAGCGAAGCCAGTGAAACCTATAAAGTTAATGTCTGTGAATTAAAGTGTGTTGAAGCCCTGTGTATATGTTCTCATTTCCAAGTAGGGTGGCCTTCAATTCCGGCTGCATAATCCTCAGCGGGGGTATTCATTGCATTGCGCAGTTCAAGGTTGGTGAATTTTGAAGTGCTGAATAGGTTTCTGACCAAGATACTGGAGAACACACCCTTCTGTATTCTCGAGGTGGCAATTATGACTTACAGTACAGCATTTCTAACAGTTGGCTCCTTGAATCGTACTTGCAAAGCTCAGCACCTACATACTAGAGGCCACGTTCTGAAGTTCTCTTTTTCTACTGCAGTGGTTTTCAGTGCTCTGATTTATTGCCACCTGTATGATGAATTTAAGCTTCCTGACAAGAGTGTGCTTTCTTCTTTGGATTTTGTGGATGCCAGGGATCTGGGGACTGTATGCTGAAAGCAACCGCTTTACTAGTATAGCAGAGCTTGATGCTAGGAGCATGGTGTAAATGATGCCAGTATAACTAGGTTTATTTTTACAGTGCCCATCAGAGATACGCTTGTTTCTCAGAAAATAATCTTCCTTTCTCTTTTTCTTCTTCCTTTATATCTGCCTGGATCTGGAGGACGAGAGCCCCTCTTTGCATTCATGCAAGCAGCCACCATATAAGAAAAACACACACAACAGGTTTATTACAGATGGGTTTATCACTAAGCAGTACAACTCTTCCATGCTTACTGTCATCCTGCTATGTAACAGTGAGTGTTTTTCCCCGTGTGCTGTTGCCCACCCTCTGTGCTTGTCACCAGTCAGAGGACACGGCTGCAAAGATATGCATGGAGGCTTAGCAAAGAAACCGCAGAACCGAAGCCATTAAGATACAGCTCTCCTAATCCTGAAGAACGAGTTCCTCCTGAAGGCAAAAGCTGGGACCTGTGGCTCGAAGTTACTTGAACTTCCCACGTGTTTGCAGTGCATGTAAGAAGATAACCCTTCCTTATTATACTTGCACTACATTGAGCCCTAAGCCCTGAAAAAGGAATATACAATCCAAGGAGTGCAGTTACAGAGAAACAGAAGTGCAAACAAGCTCCAGTTACAGATGTGGAGGAACTCCAGTGTGCGGGCAAGGCAGTAATACGTGGTGGGGAATGACAGTAGGGTGATTTCATGCCAGAGAATTGGCACGCTGCTTGGCATCGCTTAGAGCGAGTAATGGATTTCAGCATTCATTGATGGACTATGATGGTCACTGGTTGGTTATGTTGCATTATATTGGTAAGAACTCTGCCCAGACCATTTGTTTCTCTCCTAAACAGCTTGATTTATGTGCAGGTTTCTTCATGATGACATTTTCACCCATTTATTTCTATTTAGGGCCTAATCCAAAGCTTGCTGGTGTAACTGAACGTTTCTTTCTAACTTCTGTTGTGTCTCCATAATGNAAGACGTTGACCTTTTCTATTAAATGTGCCATCAAATTCTACAATGGCATTACTGCAACTAAACAAAATGTTGCTAATAATTGCCCACATTTTACGGGGTAATAGTGGATAACTGACCCTGCACAAGAATTAGCAAATCACACAGGGAGTTTCCCTAGGAAACAAGGTCTATAAGAAACAAACCTCTTACAGTAACCCCCTGTAAAACATGCATGAAAAAAAGACAAATATTGGAGCTTTGTTAATTTTGTTAGTATCTTAAAAGTGTAAAATGCTTTTCTTGTGATTGAAGCTAATGGTTTATTTCAAATAAAATATTCTGCACTCAATGACAGGAAAATAAGGTCATCTGGCAGCTATATACAAAGTATAAAGGGGGCACACACATGCCCAGTATGGCAGGATTCTCAGTATTAGAAGTGGGTTTAATTTATAGCTTTCCCAACATTTTCCAATGTTAAATGTGCAAACATTTGTGCTGTGCACACATGCATATACATATGTAGATAGTCTTAAAAAGTTTCTCTTGGTGATATCTGGGGATTACTCGGCCTACTTTCCCACTGTTCATACTGACAGCATAAACCGTGATATTAATTTGTCCTGGCATTAATTATTGCAAAATATCTCTAAAAGAGTCTGTTATTTGAAACCCCTTTTAAAATTATTTTGAACAAGTGAAATCTTTCTGTGGAAAAGATTAAAAAATTTCTCTTAAATGCTCTCCATGTAAGTGTCTGTATCTATTACAGATAGCCATCTGCTTTTTCTTTTGCTTTGAGCTGACTTTTCAGTGGGATTGATCCATGCAGTTTTTCAATCCATACCCTTCATTACAAGACTGAGGCTTTTGTTTCTCCTTTTTGAATAATTTCTTATACTTGAGCAGGGGAACAAGGTAAAAAATACCTGTGAAGGATGTTTTGTAATTTGATACACCTTTAGAAGTATTTCAGAAAGTAAATACTTTTGAGGTGGTTAATTTCTGGCAGTTCCTAGTAGACACTGAACTGTTTTTGTATTTCCCAACACTGTCTTCATCCAACTAATGACAGTCTGAAAGATCCAGTGTTTGGGAGCAGCTGTAGAAATACCCATTTTAGAATGTATTGGGACTATATCTGCCTGTAAAGAAAAATACACCTGTATTTCTGACTTGTTTACTTAAACTTCAAGAAGTAGAGATTTTAAGTGCTACATGAATATTTCTGTCCCCATAAAATGAAAAAGCAGTTCAGTTAGGGGGTTGTGGTGTTTTTTCGGTTGTCTTTTTTTGTTATTCCCACAGTAAACATTTTATAATTCATCTCTTTGCCTTTCTTAAATAAACCAATGATGCACAGTAGAATTTGACTATGTTATGGTCTAGATTTCCTTTACATTACATGGGGTTTAAAGAGAGGAAAATATCAAATTTGACAAAAAAAGTCTTAATCTTGAGAACTAATATTTAACCAGTCGTTTTTTTATAATGCCTGTAATATATTACGCTTGTTGCCACACAAGACTCTCTTGACCTGTTTCGAGCAGTCAGGCATCTCATCTTTTTTTTTTTCAGACCTATATAGAGTTTTAGATAAACCTGAAAGAACATTATTTTACAAAGTAAATTTTTTAAAGGAAGTCTTTTGTTGTTCTGGAGTAAATGTATTTATTTACCAGTATGTGCAACAACTGATTTTTGTATTTTCACATAATTTACCTTGTGTATGTCATAGAGGTTCCAGTGTTTGTCAATGCAGAACACTGTGCAGAAATATTAATTTGTTTGAAACAACTATGTCTTTCCCTACCCAAGGTCAGAAGTACTGTGATAAATTACCTACCAAGTATGGAGGTTATTTAACATAAGGAGTTTCCAGTGCTGTTTAAACTGTATTTTTACCTTTAATGCTAATATGAATTCAAAACCAAACACATAGCCGTAGAAGGTTATACAGTCAGTCCTGACTTTGACATCTGTAGTCATTTTCAGCCTGTTTTATCAGACAGTGAGCTCAAAGACTTGAAATTGGTACAGACTGTAGAAATACTTCTCTTATCCATTTTAATGAAGAGGACAATGAGACTGCTAATGAACACTGGCTGAGCAGAGGCCCACTTGTTTGTTGCCTTAGGTCCCTGCCGCCCAGCGATAATGTCCCGTTCCTGCCACCTCAGTGCTGTTTGCTGTGAGGTAGACCAGCTCTTTCCAAGTCTAGCTGTTGTTAAGGACTGAATTTTTGGCCTGCTCATTTCTACCAAAATTAGTCTGGAAAATGGCCAGAAAAAACTGGGATGTAGTTCAGGAGGGGCAAGAGCAAAGAACTACACTTAGGCAGGAATGATCAGCTGCACAATTACAAAAAAACCCCCAAGTTTCAAACATGTAAAAAGCTATTGGAAAGCAGAAGAGAAGCATCTGTCCTCTGTACCTCTGATAGACAGAACTGATTCAAACTGCGGTCAGGTTAGACATCAGAAAATTTTCTGACCACAAGGCTAGTGAACGGACCTTTTTATCTGAGAAACTTTCAGTGACAGGACACTCGGGAGTTTTCTCCATTGGGAACAATATAGGTTTGGGTAATCTTGCATTCTGACAGGTGGTTGATCAAAACAATAGTTACCAGCAGGGAGGAGGAGTGGTCTCTGGGCACTATCTAAGCCTGTTTGGGAAGATCACTGAGAAAAATGAGCATATTTTCTGGTGTGCCCCACCCCACCCCCCCAACCCCCGACCTTTATTTCCTGTAACACTGCTGAAGTGATAACCGCCAGTGGTGGTCATAATGGATGTATCTGGTCATGTGGTTTTGGGGGAGATAGATAACAACACACTAGCCAAGGGCTAATTTGACCCATACACCCACCTAACCACCGTGCTGGTCAATGTCCAACTCAAGCCAAATTTGGAAGAAACTAACATCTGTAGTTGGTATAGTCATATTTACATAAGTCAATTATCTTACTCCATAAATAGTGGACAGCTGAGGGCCCATTGCACTCTCCTGCACGGCAGTGGGCTGCATGCCCGGATCTCCCCTTGAGTAGGGACACCTTGCAAGGTTACTCCTCAAGGAGTATATGTATATAATCCTTTAGACATAAACCATTGACCAAGTCTGGGACTAAGTCTGGATCCAGGTGCACCAAAACTCCCCTCTGAGGAGTTTAGAACACAAGGGGGTCCTTTCTGAACCTCTTGACTCAATGGGAAGGTCTCCCTGACAGTTTTGTCTGACCCTGTCCTCTATGCAGTAAATAATCAAGTGTACCTTGCCATCAAATCTTGTTAAACCACAATTGCATTTCCTATCAAACTTCGTTAAATCACTGTTTTATATCAACTTATTGCTGCTTCTTTCTTATGAGTGAGGTGCGTCACTCCATCCATGACAAATTGGCATAGTCGGTAGGATGGCAAGCAGTATCACCAATTATTTAAGGAGGCATGAAGTGAATCCGAGTCCCAACTTCCCAGAAGAATAGGTTCATGAGAATTGTTATAACTGGGAAGCCCTTGCCCTAGGCATTCCCAGAGCCGAGATTCAAGGTCAGCCTTCTGCCATTATCTGGAGTCTGATTGAAGCATTCCAGAAACAAGGTAATGGTGAAAGGAAGGAGTGTATTTCAGCTCCTTTCTTTGGTGCCAGTCCCTCAAAGGGAGGCAAAGTCTTCCTCCCCCATAGAGAGGAATTGTAGGGCATGAAGTCAGAACACGAGTAATGTCTGGGAGGCAATTGGGCCTGCCTGTCTGCAAAGCGGGAGGCTTATCAGTGGCTAAGTGATGATGGCTGATACCTTTTAATTCCTGTTGGTCCTCAGAGACAATTGGTGAAGTTTTTAATAGATACAGGAGCACAAATTTCAGTACTAACACAAGAAGATGCCAAGAAGCTGGCTGTGCAATCTGGAAGGCAAAGAATTAAGATTATCGATGTGAATGGAGGAGATGTTGTGTGTCAGAATGCCAAGGTCAGTTTATGGCTCCTGGGTGAGAACATGGCAACTACTTGCTTTGCAATTAAAGATCACTGTGGAAATATTTTAAGTTTCAGTGTTTTAAATGGCCAAACCTGGCACCTGCTGAATGGCAGTGTGTGGTGCTTTGGCTCAGACACGGACCCCAGCCCCAGCAGATACCAGGAGGCCACAGCGCGGGTACTTCCCGCAGCCCCTGCACTCCCTGATTCAACAATGACTGATGTACCACAATATCCAATTCCTGCTGTAGCGCAAAATGGAATTTCTGATGTCATAGCTGATTTAAAGACACAAAAAATGATCTCCAGAACCTGCTCCCCATAGAACTCACCTGTCTGGCCAGTTTGGAAACCAGACGGGAGGTGGTGTTTAACAATTGATTTGTCAGCACCTGAATGCTGATATAGCCCTGCTAACAGCTGCTGTACCAAACATTGCAAACCGAACAGCTGCACACCCGTGGATGGTGGCGCTGGATGTAAAAGATACAGTCTTTATGCTTCCCTGAAGGAGGAGGATAAAGAGAAGTTTGCTTTCACTTGGGAGGGAATACAGTATACCTTTAACAGACTCCCACGGGTATAAACGTTCACCCACAAATGCTCATGCCACACTTGCTGAACTTTTACACACAGTCTCACTCCCCCAAGATGTGAAACTAACAAAATTTATAGATGATATTCTGATTGGAAGAACTTCCCCTGAGAAGATGGGGGAAGCGGCAGCAGCAGTATGGCAAGCACTAAATAAAGCAGAAATTGAGATTCCACCCAGATGGTATCAGGGACCAAGTAAAGAAGTAAAATGTTTAGGTACTTGGTGGATAACAGGCAGTGCAGTGATTCCTCCAGATACCTTAAGAAAAATTGAAGAGCTGCAAATGCCCCAATCAAGGAAGGAGTTACAGCAATTAATAGGAACTTTAGGATATTGGAGGAAGCACCTACCTGGATTTTCTATCGTTTCCCATCCATTATACTCATGGAAAGGCAAACCTTAGGAGTGGAAACTAGAAAATAAAGAGGCAGTCAAAACTCTTAACTGAATTAAAAACTGATCAGTCACCGGGACCAGTACACCCCCACGACCCTATTACAGCCGAATGGGGTTTCGCTGAACGCACTACTTACTGCAACCTGTTCCAAACTGGCTCCAGTGGGCCAAAACCACTTATACTGTTTAGCTCAACTGCATTTAAAGAAACAACAACGATACTCTGAATGGGAAAAGGGACTTTTATCTTTAGTCCGAGCAGTTAAACAGGTTGAGAAAATACATCAGGGACAACCTGTGCAAACTGGGGGACCATTTAATTTACTAGAAGCAATTCTAAAGGGGACTGCTCCCCCAGAAGGAGTTGCACAAAAACCCACTATCACAAAATGGTATGCCAACCTAATAGGAGTTGCAGAAAATATGCCATTAACTGAAGGACACACTAAGGTCTCCAAATTGCAGATGTCTATAAACACAGACCCTTTTGTGTTACAGCAGCCTTTTAAACCTTCATCCGTTCTGGCTGCACCACCCCTCACTGAGGGTACACCAACAGAAAACATTTGGTTTACAGATGATTCAGCAAAAACGGTAAGCAGTAAATGGCAATATAAGGCTATTGCGTTAGATATTACCCCCGGCAAACAAGTAATAGAAGAAGGTGAAGGCAGTGCAAAATAAGGAGAAATAAGAGCAGTTGTTTTGGCAGCACAGAATGGAGCAAAAATCATATATGTAGACTCTTAACGCTGTGTGGGCTGGTGCCACACAGCGGCTCTGTCAGTGGGAAACCTTGAATTGGGTAGTAAATAGAGCCCCAGTTTGGAGAAGTAAAGACTGGCAACTATTACTAGATATAGCCAGGAAAACACCTTTCCAGATGGGGTGGGTAAAAGGTCATGCTAAGGATAATCAACCAGCCACAAAGTGTGATTAAAAGGTAGACGAGCTAACTAAAATTAGGAAAATCACCTTAAATCCTGAGTGGTATTGATTGGGAGAATGGTTACATCAAAGTTGGCCTATAAACAGAAAAACTTGTGAAACTGTTCTTACAGAATGTCCCCAGTGTAGATCAAAATTACAAGCAGATCACCCTGCTAAAGCGCCACCTCTACATATCAATGAAGGGAAAACTTTATGGTCTACATGGCAAATTGAGTATACTGGACCATTCAAATCCTCTGTGGGATAGCGATACATCCTCACAGGGGTGGAAGTAGTCTCCGACTTGCTTATGGTGACCAAGTGTTGGAAAGCTGATGGGTGAAATGCAGTGCAAGGGCTATTGTTTTGGTGCTCAAGTCTACCTACTCCTGATGTTATCCAAAGTGATAATGGCTCACATTTTTCATTGTAAGGAAGTGCAAGATTGGGCAAAACAAGAGGAAATTAAATGGGTATTCCAGACCCCATACTACCCTCAGTCAAATGGGATGGCAGAAAGAGCTAATGGCTTATTGAAAAAGAATCTCAAACCACATGAGGCTCAATGGGATCCAAGACTTCCCAATGTACTCCATCAATTAAATAATCAATATGGGCCCACTGGAAGCCCTGTAAGCCAAGCATTTTTTTAAAAAACTAACCTTAGCGCTCCACTTACTGGGAAAAGAGAATATCTGACGACATTACAGCCAGGACAGCCTGTGGTGGTCAATCCATTGGTACTGTGCCTAAGCCTCGTGGCCCACTTGCCTGGGAAGCTACTGATAGCAGCGGTGCAAAACATAGAATTAGTGCAAGATGGATTTTTCCTTCTTTTTAACAGGGTAACCTGTTTGGACTCTTCCCCACAGAAACAAGTCTTTATTTTCTCTTGCAGCACCCCGCAGGATGGCAAACAGAAATGCTGTGTTCATGTTACTATAAACTGAGCACAACAATGAGTGATTTTAACAAATTGGACTACCCATTGCAGTCTTCTCTATTAGCATTGAGAACTTACCAATGGCTCTTACCTGATCTATGGCTTCAGTGGGGAAGAATTAATTACAGAGAACCAGTTGATTGTGGATGCACTTGGTGCAGCCCAAAGTAATGTTTCTCTAGCTCTTAGTTGTATACAAGCTCAACTGTGGATACAATCTATGGTAGCAGCAATTACAAGAGAAGGTGAAGATGGCACCTTACCCACTGAAATTCAAAAGGTAATCTGAGGTAATGCAACTAAATTTGAAAAGGAATTCCAATCCTGGTGGTATTTAGTCAGTTTTACTTATGACCCCATCAACAATAAGGCCACAGCTTTTGTCTTAGCAGTATGCAATGCTTTGCTATATACCATATTCCCAATCATTGCACTAGGATTAAATCACAATGGAGCTATACTCTATCCATTAGAACATAGAGCATGGGCCCAACGAAATGGAAACAAATGGCAAACTGTTGTTGTTAAACGTATGTGTTATACAGGAACAACAAGGATTTATTTGTGAGAGTAACACCATCAAAGCCCAAGACATTTGTCTTGACACTGAACAAAATGTTTGTCATTTTGAACTACATCCCGCTGAAACCCCTGAAAGTACTTGTATATATTGGAAAAGGGTGTGTTTGTATGAGAACCATTTGTGATTTTTATACTTGTAGATAACATTACTGTAGATACAAGCAATCACTCAAATATTTGTGTTTGTAACTACTAAAATTTTGGGATGTGACTTTATTTAGCTCCTGTTAGGTCTTATCAATAGTTACAATCTAATTATACATTGAGTCTTTATTGCCTACCCCCATCAGAATGAATCTCACATTGGCGAAGGAACTACTACAACATGATGACCTATGTCAACTGCTATAACGCATCCAAAACAATGGACAAAGCCCCCTATTCACTGTTCATCATGATGCAGAAGAGACACACCATGTCTTGGAAACAATGAAGAAGGATGGAGAACACCATTGGTGGGAAGCTCTTGTGGGTGAGACCTCAGGACTGAGCTATTGAGACTCTGACACCACACAGTCAACCTGTGCCAGTATCGTTTTCTCCTGTTGGTGCTGCAAAGAAATACAAAGTCTTTAACTCTGTTACAGGTATTAAAAGGAGGCCTAAGAACTGCGTTAGTGAAGGAAAACTCACTGGTTTTTCATTTCGGTTTATTTTTTCACTAGTGCTGTGATAGAATTATTTCTCATCTCACACTCCAGTGCAACGTGTGCTTGGAGTGTCTCTGGAGACTGTGTTGGCCCACCAGATTAACTCATAGGACCCAACTGAATTCCTGAATATACAAACCATGGCACTGTAATCTGCTTGCGAAGCTCAACCTCGCTTCCAGAGATCATACAATTTCTTTTTCCCCTTGAATTCCATGCAGCGTTCCCTGTTCAGCCAAGCTGGTCTTCTGCCCTGCTTGCTTGACTTGTGAGAGAGTGAAATTGCCTGCTCCTGTGCTTCCAAAAGGTGGTTCCTGAAGCCAGCACTCGTGGACTCCTAAGCCCTCAAAAGCAGATTCCCAGGGTACCCTGCTAAATAGCTCCCTGAATAGCTTAACGTTTGCTTGAGTTTTCTCTGGGTAGGACCTCTGCTGTCCTTTTTTTCTCATTACAATGAAAAATCTTAAAATGCAACCATTTCATGATCACTGTGGCCAAGACATCCACCTATCATCACATCCCCCATAAGTCCTTCTCTATTGACAAACGGCCAGTCTAGGAGGGCATCTTGCCTAGTTGGCTCACTGAGTACTTGTGACAAGACGTTATCTCCTACAAACTTCAAGAATCTCCAAGACCTGCTCGTCTCAGCAGTGTGATATTCCCAGCTGATGTCTGGGAAGATGAAATCTCCCATAAGGACAAGGGCTACCGATCCTGAAATGTCTCCTAATTGCCTATAGAATAACTCACCAGTGCTTACCTCCTGGCTGGGTGATCAGTAGTAGACACCCACTACAACATCTCCTTTGTTTTCCATCCCCCTAATCCTCACTCAGCGGCTCTCAACCACATCATCACTAAGGGCTGTACAATCAAACCTCTCCCTTACGTATAGTATGACACCTCCACCTCACCTGCCCTGCCTATCCCTCCTGAACAGTCTGTAGCCCTCCATCCCTGCACTCCAATCGTGGGACTCACTCCACCAAGTCTCAGTAATACCAATGATATCATAGCTTTGGGAGCTGACCACACTTCCAGTTCATCCTGTTTGTTTCTCAT
>VYZV01014324.1:77271-90148 GCA_013401275.1 Pandion haliaetus | reverse complement strand
CCCCCCCCCCTTTTTTTTTTTCTGCAGTTGTTCTGTAAAATAACAAACACTCTTTTTTTGTGGGTGGGAAAAAGAGGAATGGAAACAGGGAAAAAAGTAAATTTTGGAATTAGGACAGGTTTAATATGTTAAAAAAGCCTTTACCGTTCCCAATATTTTCCAAACATTAACATGAAAGCTCTATGTTGTTTAAAAAACAAAACAAAACAAAACACCCCAATGGAAACTCTTCAAAGGGAAGGGGAGAATGTAAAAACAAATCCATTGGTACAGGTGCCTCTTTTATCAGTTTTGAATCAAAGTGACATGCTATTAAGGGCTGTTGAAATATTGAAGGAAACTTCTTACCTGATTTGAAGTCTAAGTAGATGTTTTAATCAAGTACGGCGGCACTTTTAATGCTATCATTCATTAATAGGATGTCAGTTTTACGTCTCACATCCAAATGACTGTCACCTCAGTGTGGAACGCTGCTATTCAGGTATCAGAGCTATGCTCTGGCCTAGCCTTCAGCTCTGTTCTGTGTCTGTGCCTGGCGATTTCCAAAAGCTCAGAAGGCAATTCATGAGGAAAGAAAGCGGCATGGTTTTAATGAAAGGGGATTAAAGATTCTGGGTCAGGCAATCAGAGTAAAAAGGGGTCCCTCCTGATTTTGATGAAGTTTCTGGGAGCACAGTGTTACAATAAAGAATGACTTTTGCAATTGCCTCTCTCTCTTATCATTAGATTAATGCTGAAAAAAGTGACACTTTAAAAGGTTTAATGCTGTGCTTAGAGCTGTAGCACTACTGCTAAGTGGATGCTTTTTTTGCTCAAAGAGCAATGCAACAAGGAAACTCATGTTGCTTCCTTTCTAAATTGCAGGTTTATATCCATTTATAGTTCTAATTCTAGGCTATTATTGAGAAGAGAGGATTGTCTTTTCCCCACACGCACACATTTCATTTTCCATGACTTCCATGATGTTAACAGTTCTGAGTCAAGAATCAAGGCTTCTTACACCTCATGTGAAGAAGTCCTTTCGCATGGCATGTGAATTTCACTGTCTTGCTCTGGGTTTCAATCTTGTTTGTACACATTTCAACAGGCTGATATGCTGCATGTTTTTTCTTTATAGACACTTCTTTCCTGATTATTTGTCTAAAAAAGATGAATCACATTTTAATTCTCTCTCCCAAGAAGCATAGAGTTTAATAAACACTTTTAAAAGCTCTTTATGCTTCAGAAGTGTATCTTTTACACCACATTTCTGGACATATTTTTATTAAAGCAACTATTTCATTGAAAGGTTGACAAGAAGAATTTTGATTCAAAGCAGCTTTGTCTTCTGATCACAATTCTCTTTAATGTTGTGTATTGGGTCTGGCTGAGATGGAGTTAATTCTCCCTACAGCATCCCTCGCAGTGCTGTGCTTTGTATTGGTAGCTAGAAAGGTGTTGATCACACACCAGTGTTTTGGCTACTGCTGAGCAGTGCTGACACAGCATCAAGGCTCTCTCTCCGACTTCCCCCCCACCCCCACCCAGCCCCTGGGGCTGGGCAAGATCTTGGGAGGGGACATGGCCAAGGACAGCTGACCCAAACTGACCAAAGAGATATTTCATACCATATGACATCGTGCTCAGCAATAAAAGATGAAAGAAAGGAGGAGGAAGGGGGACATTCATTATTTATGTTTGTCTTCTGGAACAGCTGCTACGCATACTGAAGCCCGACTTCCCAGGAAGTGGCTGAACATCACATGCTGATGGGAAGTAGACAATAAATGTTTTGTTTCACTTTGCTTCTTCCTGTGGCCTTTGCTTTTGCTGTATTAAACTGCCTTTATCTTGACCCACGAGTTTCTGTCTGTCTCATTTTCTCCACCCCTTGTCCTGCTGAAGAAGGCAGTGATAGAGCAGCTGGTGGGCACCTGGCATCCAGCCAAGTTCAACCCACCACATTGGCAACAAAATTTTATTGCTCATATTTTAAATCAATATGAAATACGGGCAATGAGTATCAAAAAAATGATTACTCTTATTGTCCACTGCAACAGTGACTGTGAATGAAACACAAGAATGAAAAATTTTAAACTATGCAATATCATAATAGCAAAATCTAAAAAAAGACAGATACCTTCCAGGCAGTATAATATGCTGGCAGGGTACAGTCACTTTTCCAGGGATGTTAAAACACATTTGAAAACCACTTTGATTTCTATTCCATATGTTAAATGTACTTCTGTTTCTTAACTATACCCCCATCTGTAGAAAGTCAGTTTATACTGTCTTTGTCTCCAGTTCAATAAGGTCTGAGTTTTCAGGGAACTAAGTTTTATTCTAAGCTTAGGAAAACAGCTTGTTTTCATAAGAGGGATCATAATAACTTGCTTGACAACATTCTGTAGCTGAACAGAAAACAAAAAAGCAGCTGTCTCCCAGTGATACGTTCAGGCAAGTAGGAAGAGTCCTATATGGTTAAAATGTACTACCAATAAACCAGAATGACAGCACCTTCTTTCAGTTCTACAGCTTCACATATGTATTGGGTTTGCGTGGCAAGGGATTGGTAGTGGGGGGGGTTTACAGGGGTGGCTTCTGATGAGAAGCTGCTAGAAGCTTCCCCTTTGCCCAACAGAGCCAATACCAGCCAGCTCTAAGACGGACCCACTGCTAGCCAAGGCCAAGCCAATCAGCGATAGTGGTAGTGGCTCTGTGATAACATAGTTAAGAAAGGATAAATAGTTGTGGACAGACAGAAACAGCAGCCGGAGAGAGGAGTGAGAACATGTGAGAGAAATAACCCTGCAGACCCCCAGGTCAGTGCAGAAGGAAGGGGAGGAGGTGCTCCAGGCGCCAGAGCAGAGATTCCCCTGCAGCCCGTGGGGAAGACTGTGGTGAGGCAGGCTGTCCTCTGCAGCCCACGGAGGTCCACGGTGGAGCAGATATCTACCTGCAGCCCATGGAGGACCCCACTCCGGAGCAGGTGGGTCCCCAAAGGAGGCTGTGACCCTGTGGGAAGCCCATGCTGGAGCAGGCTCCTGGCAGGACCTGCGGATCTGTGGAGAGAGGAGCCCATGGAGCAGGTTTTCTGGCAGGACTTGTGACCCCGTGGGGGACCCACACTGGAGCAGTCTGTGCCTGAAGGACTGCAGCCTGTGGGAAGGGACCCACGTTGGAGAAGTTCATGGAAGACTGTCTCCCGTGGGAGGGACCCCACGGTGAAGCAGGGGACGAGTGAGGAGTCCTCCCCCCTGAGGAGGAAGGAGCGGCAGAGACAACATGTGATGAACTGACCCCAACCCCCATTACCCATCCACCTGTGCTGCTGGGGGGAGGAGGGAGAGAAAATTGGGGGTGGATTTGAGCCGGGAAGGAGAGAGGGGTGGGGGGAAGGTGATTTGATTGGTAATAAATTGAACTAATTTCCCAAAGTTGAATCTGTTTTGCCCATAACAGTAATTGGTGAGTGATGTCTCCATACCCTTATCTTGACCCATGAGCCTTTCATTATATTTTCTCTCCCTTGTCCAGCTGAGGAGGGAACTGATAAAGCAGCTTTGGTGGTCACCTGGCATCCAGCCAGCCTAAACCCACCACAATGTACTAAACAGGTTGGTTAAAGAAAAGACAGAAAAATCACTGTTCTTATTTTGAGATTGATCAGACAAAGGACAAAATACTTTTGCTTTTCCTATGCTGTAGAGGGAAAAGATAGGCCTCTATCCCTTTTGGGCTTTGATTCATGTTCTTTTCTCTGACTTCATCTTAGTCCCTAATGCTTTCTCATGGGCATATAGGAGCTTAATTCAAGATCCTACTCTTTCATGGCACTGTATGCACACATACTTTAGAATAAGCATGACAGTAGTAATCAAGATATGCAGAATTTACATGTACATATGACCAGCCTGTGTCTCACATGCTGTGGAAATCTATTATTTGATTACTAATGGCATTGACACAATTCAAAAAGTTTGATGGTTGCAGGGAACAATGAAAACCTCACAGAGGAAAAATAGATGTCACATGACTTTAATAGAAAGAAACTTCTCATGGTTCAAATTTACTCAATTTAATCAGCTATGGACATTTTAAAGACAGTTTACTGATAACTTATTAAAAACCAACAAATGTGGAGTCTGCAGATCATCACTAAGAGTTTTTGGTTTTGTTTTTTTAAGCAATGCTTGGAAATGCTACAGCGATCATTGAAGTCAGTGCAAAGTTCTTTCCTAATTCAATCCAAGTAAAAGCTTGGATTGAATTTATTCCTTGGTTAATATTTTGGACCTCACTGAAGTTTAGCATAGGGTTAAGCAGAATATTGATCAGATGTAACAAGCCTATAAAATGCACGATTTTAGTTTGTTTGATTTTAAGAAGTCACAAAATCCAACCAAAAGGTGCTAGGATTAGGATATTAAAAGCCAACTTGCAATACAAGCTTTCTTTCTAATCTTGCTCAAATCAGTCATTCTTAGCTTGCCTCACTTGTGCTCAGTTCCCTCCCCACACCTGTGAAACAGGAGTGATAGTGGTCCCAGCAGTAATGTTGCAATCCCTTAAGTTGTGACACCCACAGTGGAATAGAGCTCCACTTCCAAGAAAGAAGTTTCCTCCTTTTTTAAAATGAAGGAAATGAAATAGAACAGCTGATATGGTCTTAAAATGCTGTCGCCCCCTGCCCCTCAGAAAGATGAGGACTAACTTGTCTGAAATGAGAGTTCTCCATTAGTGATGGTAAAGTGGATTTCATGCTCTGTGTTCACCTTAACCTGATGAGGCTCCATCTCTATCTGCAAGCCTCCCTGCCAATTACCCTCACAGCTCAAAGCTTAATGGACCATTCAGGAGCTAGACTGCTCTTCACTGGTCCTACAAATAATAATTTCTATAAGCCTGGGACTTTTATCCACAGGTATTCCCCTCTCTATGGCCTGATAATTCACCTCTAATTACTGCTGCATGAACACCACCATTCTCTCAAGCTCAGTTCCATATCCTTTCTCCTCTGTGCTACTTGGTACATCAGAAAATCAATAGATGGCTGAGGCGAGTTCTCCCACCACTCTGCCTTCCCCAGATTTAGCCCTCCTTAGCAATTCTAATGCTTGCTTCTACTTCCTTTCCCAGCCTTTCCCTGTACATACTCTGATTTCAGGTGCTTTGTGAATGTCCTTGATTTTAACTCTTGTGTGGCCATGTGGGATTTCAAAATCCTGTTAAAGATTTTAAAGTCCTAATTGTTGCAACAATGGTGATGCTATTCCACAATTTGCCTTCAGTTACATTGTGTCAGTTCTCACAAATGATAATGAGATTTGTACTGATGTAATTCTGTGGATAGTTTGATTACATGATTTTCATGACTGTTATAGGAATAAATGGTAAAAAATGACCAGTAAAATTGTGATTGCAAAATGTTTAGTTATAGATAAGAAAGACATTTTGGACAATGAGATATTTCTCATTTGTCTTTATTTAAAGAGGATAAAGTAAAATAAAACCAGATGTATAAATTCTTTCTTGTAATAGGGATTACTTATTTTGCAAGCTCAAATGTTTCTTTTAGGAATACTCATTTTTAGTTGTCATAGTTAAGTTCCAACAGTTCTAAATCTGAAGCCTTAAAAATAAGCCATTGAGGATGTTAATTCTGAAAACTATAAAATTCTAAAAAATTTCCTCCAAGTAAACCAAGCTCATAATTCCATACAAGAAGTTTTAAATTAACAAAGAACTAACATACATTACTGGTGTAATACATCTGAAGTCCTGGTCTAGGGTGTCATGATGTTGGTTGGTCTTTTTGTGTGTAATTTTTCCTATGATGTACATGTACATCTTCGGCTAGTAACTGTTAAAAGACCAGGTAATGCTGAAACAATTCTGGTACATTTCTGTATGGATAAGGAAAGCTTTAGTGTTTTGCTGGTACATCTTGGGTAAGGCTTTCTCTATAAGACTAGTACAAGGAGTAAGTACCCACCTGAGACAAATTCTGAAATCGGGTTTCCAGCAAACTGGCTGTATCCTATTATTTCCTCCAGCGCTCTGCAGACATGTTTTGTGTCAATGCGTTCTGCTCAAACAAGTAAGATCACACCAAAGCAGAGCGTCTTGCCTGAAAGGTTAAGATCTCAGTGCTGTGAGAGGATGAACAACCCCAGGAGATCGAGCTGCCTCCGTCCTCCATCAACTCCACTGCGGGAGCAGGCCATTGAGTCTTTTAATCGGGACGCTGGATAGCCACCTCTTGGTCCTAGCTGCGTACAAACAGCCTAAAAAATGCCTGACTCCCCCAGCCTGTTAGCTGCAGATGAGAGTAACCACTTAATCTCTAGTTAGTTTACCAGTCACCAGGGAGAAAATACATTTCTGTTCTTTTCCTGAGCAGATAAATTACAACAGCATTTCTAGAGCTGGGCTTTTAAGTTATAAAACCAAAATCTGAAAAGCATAGTAGAAGAAAAAAACACCTAGAAAGAAAACTTTCATAGTAGAGAACAATAGAGCAAGCGTGAAGAGGAAAACCTCAGTCGATAGTGAAACGATAAACGCAACTAAATAAAATAAAACTGTAAGAGCGCAATCTCGGTAATGAATAGCATATATACTGTGCAATACTGAGGATAAAACAACAGTAACGTGGAAATGGTATATTCTTCTTCAAAATGTTACAGAATTTTATTAAAGTGGGAGGCTTGTTAGATTACTGAGATATTAATGGAAATGAATACTAATTTCCTGGCCAAGAGCTTCCAAAGTCATTGTAAGTAGTGGGTGCCTCATTTCTGTATGTCCAAGTGTAGAGTCTTCTGTTGAACTGAGTTTTAATCAAATTAGTGAGAAAATATATTTTGAAAATAAAGCCCTTCCAAGAGTCTCCAATTGTGTAAACAAAAATTAAAGCAGCTGAAAACACTGAAGAACTGTTTTGAAGCATGTCCCAAGCCTTAAGGGGCATTTGCTTGCTCTTCAACAGTATTCCACCTACAACTGGGAAACCAAGAAGTCTTTTCTTCAGTTGAAAGGCAAAGCAAACCAGGAAGCCAAGTGCCAGTTGTTTCTTTTTTTGTTCTTACTAAGCCATGGGTGTTTTGGGTTTTTTTTCCCTTGCACCTGAATTAATGTTCCTTAACTAAAAGGATAGGTATGATCCAGATGATGTAAACACAAGGTTATTCACCAGCCACACTGGGTTTCATCTTCAGTTAAGCAAAACATTGTACAGGGCTTGCTAAGCTCTTCTTAGTAAAATAGCTACATTTTGATAGAAACCATAAGAAGATACAAGAAAATAAAAATATTTAAAATCAATAAACCTCAGGAGACTGTAAAGCCCTCCAGGACTGCGTAGATACCGTGACAGAAAATGGAATATTCTGGTGGACAAAAAGGTTAAAATGACAAAAACCATTGTAAAATCTGTGTTGAAATGATTGCATTTGTTATACACTCTATCTAGCCAGTTACTCTGGCCATGAAGAACTTATTTTTCATTCTACTTGTGTGAAGAATAATTTTCATTTTCTTATTTAAAATGAACACACAGCATGTGAATAGACCTTTTCCCTGCATATATGTGAGATCCATAAGTTTTAAGAAATAAATGAAAAATGTTCTAGATTTTTTTTCAGGAAGCACATAAAAACCACAGAGAAATCCTTCTTGTATAGCAGTAGGACAAAAGGACTACAGTCTGTATTGTTGGCTTCCATCATGGAAATCTGGGGCTAAGAGAACAGGTCAAGAAATGGATGGGCTTCAAGAAGTTTTGGATCTAAAGCTTCCAGGCTTCCTGAAGGTTACACTGCAAGCCTGTGGCAGAGAAATAATCTGTGGCTCCGA
This sequence comes from Pandion haliaetus, assembly GCA_013401275.1. Lineage (NCBI taxonomy): Eukaryota > Metazoa > Chordata > Aves > Accipitriformes > Pandionidae > Pandion > Pandion haliaetus. The sequence continues at coordinate 82,312 of VYZV01014324.1, read as the reverse complement.
TCCTAGTGCTTTACCTCTAATCTAGATTTCATCTGAAATGTGATCTGCTGAATGTTGTGCCTTCTCCAAGGAAAAGAATCTCAAATATTTTCAGACTGATGTGCTGTAACCTTTAACATTGCCATACATTTTGCCAAATATCTTAGATGCATCAGAGAATCTTAATATTTTTTACAATAGCTGTACAGAAAATACCCTGGTGTCTTGCCAGATTTTTCCATTTATATCTGATTTCTTGAGTAGTTTATTTTCAAAAATATCACCTCCTTACACCATAGTAGACCAAGAGAAGTTTTTTTTTTTTGTTTGTTTTTTTAATGGAAGCTCCTAGTCTATAAAATTAGTTTTTTAAGTATGCATTCTAGCATAATTGTACAAGGGTCACTAAAATTAATAAACTTTGGTATATTAACTTCTACCATTAAGAACACTAATATGTCAAAACAGTCTTTAGTGAGAGAGAAAGATAGTTTCTGCCTTTTTTTTTACATTAAAAGTCTTCCAAGCATTTTGTGTTGTGAAAAGATGGGGTTAATTTTGCTAACTTCTTCCCAGCTTTCCACCTATCTCAAATCCTGTCAGTAGTTTCAGCTGGGGGAAAATGGGGACCATTCTTCAATTCCCCTTTCCAAAATCAAAGAAAAAACATTTCTTGAATACATTGGGTGGCACAGAATTATCTTGCAAATTACTAAGTGGCCGCATATCACTGGCAGTGAGTAATTTTTATATGGCTGAAATCTGAAAGGCAATTTCAATATGCAACCATTTTTATTTTTAGCACTGAACCTTTCACTGGGCTTTGTGTACATTGTATTCCTTTAGAATTACAGTCCTTATAAAACTGAATTTTCATTTTAATGCCCTTTCTTCATAAGAGAGATTAAAGGAAATGTTAACCAGAGCCAATTTGCCCCACAAAGAGAGGCTATAGTCTGGATTAAACTCATCAGATGGATGTTAACTACAAGGTGGAGTGGATACACATCTGACTACTTTCACAAAAACCCTAATGCAGCATCTAATCCTGTTTTGTAGTATGGTCTGCCTCCGGTTTCAGTAACCAACTGTTGAAAGTATTGCTCATGGTTCTTGCCACAGCACTGTGCCAGCCAGAGCGCAGCTTCAGTTTTGGAGAGTGACATGAGCCCAAAACCTGCCAGCTCTCCCTGCCAAGGTCCTGCGGTCTACCTGGATGCTTCTGGTGCAGCAGGCTGCGTCGAGCTGTAGCCCTTGGGGGCACGCTCATGGCACCCCACGCTAGCCGCATCCAGCCCACAGCATACAAGAATCCTATATAAATGGCTGTACGGAAAGCTGCTGTTAGCCAGAGCCATGACCCCAAACTGGGGATGGAGACAGGTATCGCTTCTGGGCCACGTTCACCTCTGGACTGTTACAAAAGAAAAGTGAAGGTTGCTCTTTCCATTGGATTCTTTCAGGCACGAATGCATTGGTATGTGCATATTTTGAGACAGCATCTGAGGAAAGTGTGTAGACTTGTGGGAGAGGAAACGATTATAGAACAATGGAAAATGCACAGTTGGTACGATTTTAAATTTCCCCCTTGTTTTCAGAATAATCACTAAAACGTAATCCTGAAAATCTGAGTTAAAGAGATGTGTGCACATAATTTCTTTAGGATTGAGATTATATTGTGTAGTACATTGCATGGGCAGTAAAATCATATGCAGAACTGCAGTTTTAAGATATGATTTTGTCCAAAGATGGACATTTAAGGGTAGAAGGAAAATTCTCAGACTGTGCTGACATTGCTCTACAGTTCCAGTGACAAAGGGCTTCTCTGAAATATTTCACACAGATCTTTGTCCCATCAAGGGAACCTATACTGTTGAAAAATTTGTATTTTAAACTTTAGTTTATAATAAAATAGTACATAACAGTATATAGGGTATATAATATAATATAATATAATGTAATATAATATAATACTGCAATACTATTGCAATTTTACTAAACTGGATATTGTCATCAAATTAGTAATGTAATTATGTTAAATGTTACATATATAATTCTGGGAAGTTCTGTGACAGAGCTAGTGATTTCTTGTTCTTCAGTTAAAAAGTAAAATTCAAATATGCCAGAAGCAAGATTTTTAAAAAAATTGACTTGTCCAGTTCGCAGTATAAAATAATTAAATAAACATGAAATAAGAGTAAATCCTTTTATAAAATACTCATAAGACACTTCATATCCTGAAGTTGCTCAATTTCTGTAGGGGGTGACTTTCCTTTTAACATCTGCCAGCCTCCATTGTCATATTGCAGAAACACTTCTTTATGTATAAGCAGAGAAAAAGACTGACGAGGTCTTTGCCAGTATGAAAATCTCTTCTTTGATCTTTTTGCCCACAAAGGGTGATGAAAAAAACAACACTAATTTGCCTTTTGTACTTTCTGGTTGATGAAACATTACCAGTTGTCAGAGGATTTTTAAGTATTCATGAATACCAGTGCTCTACAACATGGATAATACAAGTGCCCTTGATTATTTATAACCCAAGATGTCAAATTGGAGGCTCTGAGCCAGCCAAGTGTTTAGTTTACATTCTGGCTCTTTATTCTGTTTTGCTTTTTGCTTATTTGTTTCTCCAGAAGAGATTGCATTCTGTTCCTGAAACGAATTCATTGCTGAGAAGCATTTGTAAATCAAAGAGCGGTCTTGTTTCCTCCCTGTCTTTCTGTCTCAGTGTGTCGTTTTAGGCTGACTATGCTCTGCTCACATGCATTTGAAGTTTCTCTTCAGCTGTACCGAGTGAAGGGGATGACATTTTCTACGTGAAATAGTGGCACTGCGCTTTTGAAACTTGCCAATTAGTAAAATGAGTGTCTTACTTAAAAACTTCTTTTTTCATTTTTGTGAATTAATATAGCTAAAAAATATTTATAATATCCTTAAAACTGTTTTTCTAGGGTTTGATGTAATTTAAATGTCATTCCCAGACTCTGTAATTATATTATGGAAGACACCTGTTAGATCACAAAATACAGGACATGTTTAATTGGGTCAACATCTATGTCTAAAGTTTAGCTGCCCTGCGTGAGGTGCTACTGTCCTAATCTTTCTCCGTGTGCCCCTTGGGAATGTCTCTCACCATTAGGACTTTTATAGTCCACTTACATTTGTCTCTTTGCATGACATCTTAAAACTGAAGATCAAATCTCCTATCTTTACTCCTCTTTCAAGTAGCTTGTGGTTTTGTGCTGCTTGCAGCTCCATTATTAAACACCACAATTAATTTCTAAGGCAGTCACTATAACAATGCCAGAATCTTTCTTCTTATTTCTTTGGTTTTATATCTTCAGTTCTGATTTTTTTTTTTTCCCCTCACGGTTGACTGTTAAGAAGCCAAATATCATCTCACCTTATTTCCACTGATGCAACAGTTCCCGTCATATCTTTCTACTCTGTAGTCTCTTTGACAATCTTGTGTCAATGTGGAATTCGCTAATCAATCCTCATTTCATTCAAGTGTGCCTTGCAGTTTCTTGGTAGACCCTGCTGAAGCTTCTTCCATAGTTAGATTATTTACAAGTTCTCTCCTTCTCTCCCCTGTGTACTCTCCAGTGCTTAATACTGTATGAATTTGCACTGTCACTTTTTTTGTATCATCTGAAGCATTTACATGAGGAAATCAAAGTATCTAATTTGTATCTATAGTTCTATTTCAGGAAACACATGACTAACGTCTTTGGGCAACATTATTGCTATATGAAATTTGGTCAACATTTGCTAATGGGTGTAAAAGTTACTAGAACAGTGGCAGAGAGAAGAAAGAAATAATGACCAAGAGGGAAATTGGTAAACAGCAAGATATAAGCCTGCACCATGACCACATATTTCTCATTTTAAAAACAAACACTATTTGTTTCTGGTTATTCTATAACACTCATTAAAATCTATTCATATTTTTTGCCAAGTGTTAATATTTCATTTGTATTTACTAACTTGCCATGTTCCATTACAGTTTGCTTCATTTGCAGTCTGTTTTGTTTCAGGCCTTTTTATACATTATTTTCATCTTGCAGTGCCTGAAGTCAATCTGTTCTACAATCATTCCAGAAAAAAACCTGCTTAATTAGTTGGCTATATCTCTTCAACCTCTTCTTTCCTTTCCTGTTTTTTTCTCTGATAAACCTGATGAAACTAACACAAAGCATAATTTTGAAGCTGTATAAGATTTGATGGAGCTTCATTTCATACACAGTACTGTGAATAAAGTTGGGATCTTCTATTTGCTATTCAGCCCTTTTAAATCTAGGAAAGATTACAGGCTGAAGCTGAAAAAGCTAAAGGCAGGGGAGGTGAAAAGCAAAGGGGAAGGAGCAGTCAAGTTGGAAGGTGATAATAAGGAGATAGGTAGGATAGTTACCACTACAGGTGACTGGCCAACCTAGAATAAGAATTAATGCTATTGTACTCTCACATCTGCAAAATTACATGGGCCCCGAAGAGCTAAGTGGGGAAGGAACAAGAGATTTAGGTCCGAGAAAGCAATCCTGCTGTTATGGGTTTGTGTGGCATGGTTTTCTTTGGTAGTGGGGGAGGGGGCTGCAGAGGTGGCTCCTGTGAGAACCTGCTAGAAGCTTCCACAGCTCCAAAAAGTCGGACCCACATCTGGCCCAGGCCGAGCCCATCAGTGACGGTGGGAGTGCCTCTGGGAGAACATATTTAAGAAGGGGAACCGGCAGTGTGGGGGTTGGGGAACGTGAGAGGAACCCCTCTGCAGATCCCAAGGTCAGTGAAGAAGGAGGGGGAGGAGGGGCGCCTGAGGAGGCTGATGGCCCTGCAGCCCGTGGGGAGACGGCAGGCTGTCCCCCTGCAGCCCATGGGGGTCCATGGTGGAGCAGAGGCTCCCCAAGATGGCGGTAACTCCATGGTAAAAACCGTGCTGGAGCAGTGTGAGACTGGAGAGCAGCCTGCGGAAAGGACCCGCGCCAGGGAAGTTTGTGAGGAACTGCAGCCCGCGGAAAGGACCCACGGTGGAGAAGTTGGTGAAGGACTGTCTCCCGTGGGAGGG
>VYZV01014324.1:43845-59297 GCA_013401275.1 Pandion haliaetus | reverse complement strand
CAGGGGACGAGTGAGGAATCTTCCCCCTGAGGAAAGGAGCGGCAGAGACAAGGTGTGGGGAGCTGACCCAAAACCCCCATCCCCTGTTCCCCTGTGCCGCCAGGGGGGAGGAGGGAGAGAGAAGCTGGAATGGAGCTGAGCTGGGAAGGAAGGAGGGGTGGGGGGGAAGGTATTGTAATGTTTGGTTTCCCTTCTTAATATCCTTGGGTTTTATTGGATTGGTAGTAAATGAAATGGATTTTGTTTCTTCCCCAAGTTGAGCCTGTCTTTTGCCCGTGACTGTAAGAGGGGAGTGATCCCTCCCAGTCCTTGTCTCGACCCACGAGCCTGCCTTTGTATTTTCTCCTCATCCCAACGTGGCCAGGCGCGGGGGTGGGGAGTAAGTGAGCGGCTTCGTGGTGCTTTGTTACCGACTGAGCTGAAACCGAAACCACGACAACTACACACATTCCCCCACCTTGGCACATCATGCTCTGGCACAAGAATTAGCCCAAATTCCCCTGGAACCAGGAGTTAAAGTTTATCAATATATCGATGATGTGTTGATAGGAGTGGATCAAATTATCCCTGTGCAGGTGACAGAGGGAAAATTTATACAGCACTTAGAGTCTCTAGGACTCCAGATACCTGAAGAAAAGATACAAGTTGCTGCAAATGAGGTGAAATTTTTAGGCATATGGTGGAAAGGAGGGTCAGCCTGTATTCCTCAGGACACCCTCTCAGCACTAGATCAAGTGAAAATTCCAGAGAACAGAATGGACCTGCAGCACACCTTAGGATTATTGTTTTTTTGGAGAAAACACATCCTGGATTTTGCAATAATTACATGGCCTTTATATGACCTGCTACGAAAAGGGGCAATTTAGGAATGGGCTTTCTCCCATGATGAAGCATTACAGCTTTTAGTGTTTGAAGCAAGCACCCATCAAGCTTTGGGTCCTATCCACCCCACTGATCCTGTCCAGATTGTATGGGGGGGTTGCACACTTGGGATTATCAATTCATTTTTGGCAAAAGGGACCAGAAGGTCTTCTCCGCCCAATTGGGTTTTACTCCAGGAGCTATAAGGATGCTGAGAAGCGATATTCCAGCTGGGAAACAGGCTTGTTCGTAGTGAGTTTAGCTCTTAGAGAAGCAGAACAGACCATATGCCAACAACCTATAATTTTAAGGGGACCCTTTAAAGTAATTAAACCTGTGTTGGCAGGAACTCCTCCGCCTGATGGGGTGGCCCAAAGAGATATCGTGAGAAAATGGTATGCTAAGATCGAACATTATTGTAGTGTGTTTACAGTCACTGAAGGTACCCCAAAAGGGTTAAACATCCAGGAAGAGGTAACGAACCTCCTGGAGGAGGATGCCCCTCCTCCTGTGCTAAAAATTGCCCTGACCTTTTCAGAGGAGTTGCAGAATCTATGGGACATAGACAGCTCTGCAAAGAGGGAGGGCAAACAGTGGAAGTACCAAGCTGTAGCTATTAATGTGGATACTAAGAGGGAAATCATTACTGAAGGTGAGGGCACTGCCCAAGTGGGGGAGTTAGTGGCAGTATGGAGTGTGTTTAATAGGGAGGAAGGGGCGAAGACTCTGGTGTATATTTACACTGACTCATTTGCAGTGTTCAAAGGATGCACGGAGTGGCTCCCTTTTTGGGAACAGAACAACTGGGAGGTAAACTGGATGCCGGTGTGGCAAAAGGAGAACTGGCAAGAAATCTTAGATGTTGCCAGACGTGGAGATTTTGCAATGGCATGGGTGCCCTCCCACCAGAAAGGGGGAACCCCGGTGGGTGAATGGAATAATAGGGCAGACAAGCTGGCCAGAATTGCCCCTTTGCAGAAGGAAAATCAAGCAGGTGAAAATTGGGATAGGTTCTTGGAATGGCTACATGTTAAATGTGGCCATACAGGGTCTAATGATTTATATAAAGTGGCACAGGCTAGAGGCTGGCCTGTCACTCTGGAAGCTTGCAAAACCTGTATTTCATCTTGTGAACAATGCAGACTTCGACTGGAGCAACACCCCATGGAAGAATCCCCCCTCCATTTAAGAAATAAAAAAACCCTCTGGGACACCTGGCAGATTGATTACATTGGGCCTTTCCAAAAGTCGGAAGGGAAACAGTATGTATTAGTAGGTGTGGAAGTGATTTCTGGCCTAGTTCAAGCTGAAGCATTTCCACGAGCAAAATACAGTGCGAGCACTGAAAATTTGGTTCAATCTCCTCCCAAAACCTGATTCTATTCAATCAGAAAAACGGCAGCTATTTTACCACTACCAAAGTGCAAGAGTGGGCAAGGGAAGAGGGAATCAAGTGGGTATTTCACACCGCATACTATCCCCAAGCTAATGGGATAGTGGAACAGACTAATGGGCTCTTAAAACGATTTCTGAAACCTCACCAACCGCATTGGGTGGAATGCTTTTGGGATGCAGTTACCCGAGTCAATGATCACTGGGGAATAAACGGATGCTCCCGACTGAATGCTTTTTGTCCTAAACCCCCAACTTTAACGCCACAGTTCCAAACTCTCAGTGTTCCTGGAGAACCAGCTTTTTCTCCTGGACAGCCAGTACTGGTAGAACTGTCAACCAACCACTGGAGCTGTTCCGGTTCCTTAGAGCGAACTGAGTTTGTTTTTCTTTTTGTTTTCCAGGTGAAACCGCTGGAGCCTGCCTGAAGAAATACATGAAACTGTCAATCATCTGTCTGATTGTGTCAGCAATTGCTTTGTTAATATTTATAAGATGTTTAGCATATTATCACAGACATTGTTTTGGTTGATCATTGTCACTGCCTTTAATATTCAGGGAAACTCTTGTGCCCCCCTCTTCGGCTCAGGGTGGCAAAATGTATTTATGGCTCTAGGCCAGCAGGAGGCCCATGCTTTTAACCTACCTAATTGTTGGGTATGTGGGAGACCTTTAGGATTTGAAGAGTGGCCATGGACATCAAAACCAATATCCCCGAGGTGGCTCGTGAGTAATCTAAGTGACATAACTGTTGGTAATGTGTCATTATATTGGAATGAGGAGATAAAACCATGGAAAGTCCAAGTTCCAGAAAAAGGGAAATATTGTCTTAATTGGAATGGCAACAATGGAGTTTTTGTGGGTCATAGTGTGTGTAATTGGACATTTATGTATGGAAATCATTGTATTGTCCTAAGGTGTTGACCCATCAATTGTTAAACTTATAATCACTCTCTTCCCATCAAGGGCGACATGTTAAGGTGTGTGTTGGACAACACCACTGACAAAAAACTTACCCCTCACAGGCTGAGTTGGGCATGGGTCAATGAGACTGGACACAAGAAACGATTTAACAGTTTTTGGTCTAGTGCCAAGCTCACAGTTGAGATACTAAGGGAATCTAACCCTTTGGCCTGTGCCATAAGTGGTATAACCAACCAAACAGTAACCTTTCAGTGTAACTGTAGTAATCTGGTAGGAGCATGGAAGTGTGATCTGTGGATTTGGGGGAAGAAGTCAAATAATCGGATGAAACAACCTTTGGGCTTAAAAAAATACCACTTATTTTGAAACTCCCTGTAATTCTGAATTAAGAATAAAAGGGGATGGACCATTTGTGAATGAAACTTGGGCTCTAGAAGGTAATTACTGGATTTGTGGCTATGATGTTTATCGAAAATTACCAAATCACATTATCCGGTTACAAGCTATTTTAGAGACCATTACTAATGAAACAGCCCGTGCCCTTGACCTATTGGTGGATCAAGCCACACAAATGCAAACAGCAATATTACAAGATCGCATAGTTCTCGACTACTTACTAACTGAAGAAAGAGGTGTTTGTGGTAAACTAAATGACTCTAATTGTTGTCTAAAAATTGATGACAGTGGGAAAAGTGTTAAACAAAACACTGTGGGAATACGAAAGCTGGCCTATGTTCCTGTCCAGACACGGAAAGGCTGGGACATTGGTATGTTTTCCTGGCTCCCTGGTGGTCCATGGGTTAAATGAATTTTATTTTATTTGTTATGTAGCTTTGCCATGTTGTTGTTTTTACCACGTATCATTCCATGTTTTACACAATTTATACATAATGTTGTAAGTAACATGCAGTTTGTGACTGCTATTTCATCTGACAGTGTTAAACAAAATTGTGCCATGTGCCGAACCACGCCGTCAGTGGTACAGATTGTACGAGATGTTTTTTCTTAAAAAAAAAAAAAGAAAACAAAAACAAAACCTAAAAACCACCATGGATCCAGAAGAAATTTTGGGCAACAGGGAGGTATAAGAAGCTAACAGCAAATTTATAGTGATATTGCTTATTGACCTTTGTCTAGATCTGAGACAGAAGCTTCTAGACCCAGACAACACATGCACTTTAGGCTAAGGGGGTGTGGAAATGGATTTTCCTGCTGCGTATCCTGACCCTGACTCCTGGTGGACCAGGGCCGCCATTGCTCAGCTTCGCATTGCCGAAATCGCGGGAAATAATGATATATGTATGTGATTGTACCGATTTATTATGTAGTCTTGATCCTCTTAACTGTTGCCTTAATTACTTTTTTAATACTTGTTTTTTGTCCTTGTAAATGCCTGCCTTGTAATTGTCCATGTAAGCCATCATCTTCTTCCTCGTCTGATCGCCCCGAACAGTAAAATCGGTCTATAGTATCTTCTAGTTTTGTAAAGTGTGGTTAAAGTTAAGCATGTAGATGTTGTTAGTTGTTGAATGTTGTAATAGTCATTAGCTAGTATTAATTAGATTGTGTCACATGCTATCTCCTTCCTTTCTTTCTCTCTCTCTTTCTATCTTTATACCACCATGGTGAACCATCCCTGAGACAGCAATGTCGAGCCACAGGGAGGTGTAAGAGACTGTAAGAGACTGCATTGGTTATCTGTCTCAACATTGCTGGAATGTTAAGCCACCACTACTGTAACAACAGAACAACCTTTGGGACCGTGAAACCACAGATGTCCTGTTACTGGATGTTGTTGTTCTAAGAACCTTAATCTAACCCCTGCGCAAGTGCCCAGACCCAGGGTCTGGAAGACAGGGGGGTCTGGAGACCCCTGAAGACCATCTAAGACCCCCCCAGTGATGGTATTGGGCATGCGCACCACCGCCGGGTGGTAGGGGTGGTTAAGCAAAACGGCTCCAGGAATATGCTAAATGATTCCTAGAAGAAGAATGCATATGCAATGAGACCACCCAATAAAAAACCAGAAACGACCAACATTGGATGGAAGGTTCTCCCACCGGACTTGAAGATGATTCGGACTGTCTGGACGCTGCAGCTCTGTGGTGGTAGCCATTGCAACTAACCTTTTCTTTATTTTTCTCTCTTGTTCTCGTTCTCTTGCATTTGTGAACCTGTTGTTGGGCAAATAAAATTGTTTGGCGCTTGACTCCATTTTGTGTCTTAATTCTGTTCCCGAGAATACGAGCAAAACATCACTACGGTCTTTGACCGGCATACAATAGTGTCACATATGTGTATTTATTGTGTGCTATCCACAATACTCAAGGTTTAAATGGGTTTGCATTTTTGTATGGCTATAGAAGAGGTAATAAAGAGAGAGAAATGTGTTAAATGCTTGCTCAGTTTAACCAAAGTGGATTCTAAATACATAAATGTGGATATTTGTTTGTATACAGTACCAAAGAAATTGTTACTTCCTTACATCTCGATTTACATTTCCATTTGGCAGTGTCTGTTTGTTTACTATACCTTCAAGGACATCTCCAGTGGAGTGCAATCTCCAACTTAGTGGAAAACAAGCTCTGATCTTCACCCTTTATTATTCACCCACTGACTAGACATGAAATAAATTGACAAACCGTTATACAAAAGGGCAGATCCTTCTACAATTATTCTGTGTCTCTTTCAAATTTCTGTTCCCAGAGTAGCCTGTTATTTCTTGATCCCCCTGATTGCAGTGGCCCACAGGATATCTAAGCACATGCATACTGAAGAAAGCTTCACAAGAAAATTATTCATTAAAATGTTGCCTTTCCTAGCGTGTATCTAATGAAAAATTTGTTTTTCTTACCTTAGGTTCTGGTTATGTCGTAGTCTATCACAGAGTACCCTGCCTCCTTCTTGGCAGAGGAAGCAGCCCAGCCCCGCTCATTTTTACAAGCCTAAACTCATTTGGCTTTTCTGGAAACAGAAAATTTTCAACTTACCTCAAGATTATCCAGTCATCAACACTTGCAAAAACTACCCAAACAAACTTATAAATATTGATTATAGTGAAATTTGTCTCTGTGTTGTTAGTGTTGATGCACAAAAAGGGGAGCTCCAAGTTTAAGTGATGGAACCTGCATTGTACCCACTCGCTTGACTGTCTTGGAGGAAAACAAGCCAATGCTTTAGTAGTAAAAGAAATACATGGGGTAAATCATCTGGAGACACTGTAAACGGTACCTGTAGTAGTGTAACTTTAGGTCCCTTTTATATTAATATAATTGAATAATCATAAACCCAAGATTTTTATAAATGCAAAATTTAAATCCTGATGTTTCAAGGAAGTCTTTAAGGACATAGAAATCACCACTGTGTAGGCCAAACCCAGATGCCACAGTAATGACCACCTGTGCTAGGAGCCAGAAAAACTGGCAGATGTTTTGTTCAAGGGAAAGAATAAGAATTTGCCTGGACTTTGAGGAGACGGTCAAAAAGCAGAGTGTCTGTGTATGCCAAGCCTAAAGACATAGATAGGAGTGTGACTGGGATCAAGCTGAAGTCATGAATGGAGAATTTGTACAACAACAATAGAATCTGAGGTAAGAAGCAGGCAGGGTGGATCAAGGCTGGATGAGCTGATCTGCAACTGGGGAGGTAAGACCAAGAGCTGAGTATGAGGTCTAGAAGCAAGATGGAGTCAAAGCCAGGACTGCAGCCTGAAGCAGTTTAGCAGGTAAGTTTTCCGATTAGCTGCCTAAAAGAGCTGTGCTTGGCAGGGAGGGAGAGGACTGTGAAAGCAGCAGCCAGTGATGGGCTATCTGATAAATGACTCTCCCACTTCTGTTTGATGGATGACTTGGGATAAATGTACTGTTTATTATTTCTTTTTAAGTATTTTCAACATGCGTGTCATATACTGACATGAAATAGAAGGTAAAATCCTAATATTTGCACTAAACAGCTTCCTTTCTCCATATTTTGTCATTAAGGAACTATGCCATTTTTTAATGAATATAGAAAAATATCTTTTGCCATTTATTCTCATCATACATGATGGGCAGAGAAAAATTCTTACTCAAACACTCAGCTCACTTTTAAAAGCTTACTTGCTTTTAGTTTCACATTGATGTTAATGCTTTACAAGTTTAATGTGTGAAATAGCTTTGTCATAAATCAGTGCCTCCATTTTGTCTTTTACTTAATTTAAATTTTTTTCTTCAACAGCCCAGTGTGTAAATAATGATAGTATATTTTGTGCTAAAATTTTTTCACTACTTTTATATCTCTGGAATAAATTATGGAACATTATTCTAGATAGGGAAGAAAAAAATCGGCTTAATATAAATTTCTTTCCATCTTACAGTGTGTGTAGTGTAGTGGGTAAAAGATATTTGTAGTTGGTGGTGAATTCCTAATGTCTGGAGCCCAGCACAAGTGGCAGTCTGGTTACAGAAGATGCACTCATGATGATGTTTCAGCCTCTGACTTGTATACATGTGACAATGAACTAATGTGAGCCCCTCTTCTGCCCTAATCAGGCACAAAATTGACTAAGAGAACAAATCCCTGTCAATTAATGAAATAGAATTTTCAGTTGAATAAGAGATAGGAAGAGAGATCTGATGATGTCTGACTATAAGTTCTGGGGTCAGAAGCTCTAATTAGCCAGGTGTGAACTCCATACTACCAAAATTGGATTATTTTAACAATTTCCCAGCAGCTGGAATTTTGGCAGTCTGGTGTTAATGTATTTTTGCGTAATATTGACACATGGAGCCACGGCTTACTACAGCAAAGAATTTCTGATATTCTCTGTATTGCAGCATACTACTTGCTGTTTGGTCCCTAGACATACCTGTCACAGCTTATGTCTGGTTTAGAACCAGAAAGCTTAATGTTTCCCTACATTTGATTTAGACTGGCTAGTGAGTAAGAATAGGAGTCAATATCTCACTAATACAATTTACTACTCTTGTGTTCTGCATGTTTTGAAAGGTGCTAAAGGTGGGTCTACCATAGACTTCTTGTGTGGGTGTTCACAAGGCACGTGGGCTATCTCTTGCTTCATTAAAGTGAAGATATTACTTCCTTACCTAACAGAGCAGTTGTAAAGACAAAACACACAAATTGTTGTGAGGTGTTCAGATACTAACCTGAACTGGACAGTCAGTGTTTTGTCAAGGGGTAAGAAGGAAAGTGAATTAAAGAATGTGAATGCTTTTGGAGTATAGCCAAAGGCACACAAGGTCCTAAATGAATCTATAGAATTAACACAGATTGAGAAGCACACAAACATATTCTCATCATATTGTAGTAGTAGAGAAAGATAAAGTATAGTATCCTTGTAATTCAATCATTATAATATCAGCAATTGTATCTGTTGAAAATATTTTTTCTTTCTTCAACTCTTAAAAAGTATTTGCAGTGCTTTACCCCAATGATAATCTCATGCTTTAAGAAACAATTGAATGCCAATATTATTATTCTGTATATATGAACTGTGTGAATATATGCTATTTGACATGTAGCGATGCAGTTGTGTGTTTTGTTGCTGCATGTTTAATTTACAGCCTGTACCTCTTGGTTCTACCACTTGGCCTGCTGTTACTGAAACATTTGTCAGACATCACTGCTGTCTCAGGTATCCCTTTATAGGCAGTATAGAGTACAGTGGTGCAGATGTTGCCTGCAGTTTGCTCGAGGTGGATACAGATATTTTTCTAACATCAAAACACACTTGCTCATTGTAATCACTAGAGAACAAACTGTGGCTAATTTCACATGCAGCTTAGGTCCGCTCTTTGCAGAAATGCGCTTTTTTACAAAATCAAGATGCTATTCACTAAAGATAAATAAGAGGTGCTTAGCTGCAACACTTGAAAATTTTTATTGTTTGAATTTTGCTTGTCCTCCATCGTTAATTATGATGTCCATGTTAACAGGGAGTTTGTACGTAGAAACAATTATAGAAAATATTTCTTAATTTCATTCCTATCCGATATTCTATCTGTGTATATGTGCACATATATATGTGTGAATATATACATGCTCTCCCTCCCCAGTCAGAGGGAGGTTGTGCATGAGATCGTATATAAGTGGCTAGACTGGTAACAAGCCCCCAGGTATTTATAGTTTAGACATATGATGAAATAGATAGGCTTTCAGCTGTCTGTAAAATTTGTTGCACACACTCTGCTGGGGCTTTCCCTGTCACTATGCCAGCCTTATTTGAGAATGAAAAAAACCTGAAAGGGTCAGTTTAACTGCATGTTCAAAACCAGTGGACAAGTCTTTTTGCATTTTGTGTGTCCTGTTAGCAGCAGTAAAAAGCCAGTGACTCACTACACTGTACTTATGTTCTGTCTTGCTTAAAAGCATGTCTATTTTAAGCAACTGGATGTGATTCTTTAGGTGATCATTTAAGAATGATTTAAATGTCAGTATAAGTATAATAAACTATTCTTCTTTTCAATTCATCGAAAGGTCAGAGCTTTAATGGAAAGATCTTTTGTGATAATAAAGAGATCTTTTGTGACAGTAACGAAAATTTCTTCCGTATTCTAGCAAAATCCAACTAGAAACATTTGCGAAGTTTGGACAAAGATGCATTCTTTCACTCTCTTTTCCCAGTATCCCTGCATTTTTCAGAATTAAGCAATGTCAGCACTTACAAAGACAGGATATGTGTGCTGGCCATTGTGGAACAAGTCTATTCTCTGATGTTTCCACTGTCAGAAGCAATGAGAATGAGAAGACCATGAGGAAAAATGAATTTTCTTATGGGATTTCCAAAGGATATGTACATTTGACCCACATTCACAGTTGGACTAATGAAACTATATTGCTAACAGTTTATTTTTTGTATTTTAAATTGGATAACCTCCCTGTAACTCAAATTGAATACTCATTGAAACATATATGCTAATCTGACAAGGATTCAAATTGTGAAAGCCAAGACCTGAGGTGCCATACAAAATATTCTGTCCCGTTTAAGTGTCTGCACCCAAGGCTTCTGTAACTCCATTTCTGGAGCTTACCTCATCAAGCAATTTTTTATCTGTTAAAACCATACCTAAGTTGTGTGTGTGTGCATAACAGAAATTGGGTAAGGGTTTTATTACGTGAAGCTCTCAGCAAAGGAAATGCTATTTTTACTGCAAAAGATCAGTCTCAAACATAAAAGTGGTGCCATTTTTTAATGCATATAAAATATATATTTTTTTAATATGGCACTAGTTACTAAAAGAAAAAGACTGTCAGAACTAGTTGTCAGGTCATTGTAATATGCCTGTAGTTGGAAGTATTAATGAACTTTTTTTTAATTGCTTAGTGCAGTTGAAAATATACATACTCTTCCAGGACAACAATACAATGCCTTCTCACAGCCACATTACTACGTAATGGCAGGTTTGTTTGACACATGTAGAAATCCCAAGTAATTTCTTAGAAAGTCATATTTGAGACATTAAGCATACTACAGTCTTCCATGTAAGTTTAGCATTTGCTATTAACACCAGTTCTATGAATACTTAATCTCTGCTATCCATTTTCCTACTTCTGAGCATGTGAACGGAGTTTGGCCAGTGTTGCTGGCAATTAAATAAGTAGCTGGCATTTTCATACTATAGCTTCTCAGGTGAAATGCGTTCATCTGCAGCCCTGGCAGCACAAGACTTTCCTTCCTTTCTGACACTGTTCTGTTGACTGAGTAGTCAGATACCACTAGGTATTTCCTTTGATTTCTGTATGAAAATAGAGCTACATGCCCAGATCTTTACATTTTCCCTCTGATCCAAGATATTCTTTCAGGCTGATGCCAAGTCAACTTAATTCAATAAAACCTTTCATCCACTCAGTGGTTCTTGGTTCATGTGCTTAATTAGCGTAATCTATGAATTCTTTCAGCTCTTTATCAATATTTATTATGATAATTTAGTTAGCCTTAGATTCAACTTCCAGCCCAAACTTCAATTTATAATATATGTGAATTTGTCTGCTTGCGTTTTACAATGTAAAACTGAAATGTAAATGCCAGTGCGTGTTATCACTAACAGCTACCAACTTTATTATGTGTACTAAAATGCATTCATCTCAGTGCTTGACTCCAACAAGTGAAATTATATATAGGAAAAAGACTGTACGCAAGTGCTGCCTGGCAAATAGGTTTCCAGTTTGGAACAGCTAAGGCAGTTTCCCAAAGGCTTACAGTTGCAGAGTGGAATGACCAAGCATCTGGGCTATCCAGACAACAGATAAGCCACAACATGCAATGAATCAAGGGTACAGCCACATCGGATGTGGGGAGCGCGTTTCCTCTGTGGACAGTGAAAGGGGAATTTATGTTGTATTGGCAGGAGATTTATGTCACTGAGAGGTGAATTACAATTTCATTTCTGTTATGAAACAACTGCCAACAGGGTTGAGAAAAAAATACAGAAACCTAACAAAATTAAGAGTCTCTTTTCCTCTGCAAAGTTTTATTAATATCTGGAAAATCAGCCAGCTAGGTACATTCAGTGCAGGTAGAAAAGTTTATACGAAAAAGGGAAAGAAAACTGCAGGCACAAACAGACCCTATTATTTACTTCTAACAGTGGCAGGCATTATTCTACAACCACGGCCATTTAAGGTTTGGCATGCTATTCATTTAATATTTAAAATTCCAGCAGTTGGGTCAGGACAGAGCCTGTGTAGTTGCAAACGGAAGCCATAGGCATTGATGTAAAACTCCAGCAAAACTAGACCTTTGCAAAACTGTAACAATGTGCTATGTAAATTATTCAATGGCAGCAAATCACTAGCAAAATAAATAAATAAATAACCATCCACCAGCGTGTAGCATAGACACATTCTGAGTGCAATGAAGCAAAATTGTGGAACAGGAGGAGTAAAAGGGAAGAACAGAAGAAAAGGACTAATAGTCACATGCAGCTGGAGCTTACATGGACGGATTATGTAGCTACATTATATCTAGTCTATATATATTTAAAATGTTCAGAGTCGCAATCAGTGGGGGCTAGAGTGGAGAAAAAGATCGTTATGTTTTACAGATGACAGCATCTGCTGGCTGCCTCGAGCAGGGCCATTTGTTTGGTTGAACAAATCTATGGCCGCAGGGAATTTTTCCCAGCAAATTTACTGACGCTGCCACTTGTGTTACAGAAGCAAAACTGAGGATCAACTTATCATATGATACAGATGGCTGCTGAAGGAATACGCTATAATAGGTTCTTTGATACGAATTACCTGAACTACTGGTGTAGGTTCCGAAGTGACGACAACTCTGGAAGTAATAATTGAAGTGAATTTTGTAAGGAATATATCTACATTATGTATAGTGTAGCAGCTTTCCCCAAATATTTCAAAAGTAATGCAAGGCTGTGCTTAATTACTTGTACTTCCTCCTAGGCCATCCAAAAATGTAGTACCTGATCATTTTTTACCTGTACATGTTAGCACGATCTGCTTTTCAGCAACCCAGATATAGAAATTTGTGTGTGCTGGCAAATCATATCAATTTATTTGCTGTGGTTTAGTTTCATTAACATACACAATAAGAGAGATTGAGCTCAACATCTCTCCTTTTATGTACAAATAACCCCTTGGGTGACATATCATATGAAACCCAATTACTGCACATAATAAAATGACACTACAAATAAAAATGTATTTCCTAATTCAGTTATACTCAGAGATGAACAGCTAGTAAGCATACATTTGGCACCGAGTCAGTAATCAGCACCACTTCCTCGGTTACGGAAAAATCTAAAGCATATGATCCCTGGTAGTAGCAGAAGGGGATGAGGAGCCCATGCTGGTTGCCGGCCCATTTGCTCCTTGCTGCTGGCCCACTGGTTGCAGCGGGCCAAGTGAGTGCTGCTATGGAGCAGCTCCTTGGGGCGCTCCTGTGACAGGTCTGGGCTCTACACCAGCTCTCCATAGGAAAAATTTCCAGCGTTCCTCTAAAATTGCAGCCAACTGATTTGTGAAGCCATCTGTTTGGGACATGCAGATGCAGGTTTGGCATCTGTAAAACAAATGTGCTTCCATTTATTGGGAGCACTTGTCGTTTCTATTGTAATGCAAGACAGGTTAGCGATTTCTTGTCTACGGACCCTAGAAACTGATTTAAGCAGAGCTATTTCCTGTTTCAAAGAGCTTACAGTACATGTATTTTATAGCTGGTTTTTAGAGGACCATTGAAAGGACTGACATTGGTATGAAATGGACATTTGAGCTGTGGAAGAACTGAAGTAGGGAGATGTGCCAAAGAGTGCCTGCCTGAATCTCAAGTAGCAGAGGCAGTCAGAAAGCCTAGCTGCAGGGTATGTAGCAGCCCTGGCACAGGGCTGTGTGGAGAGTTAGGCTAATTGGAATCCATTTTCTCACAGCTTTGAAATAATGCTCCTCTCTTTGCCGTTTACTTCAGCTTCTCCTTATGTGCCTTATCAATGTAGTTCTTTTTGTGTGCGAGCTAGAACTGAGAATTGCAGTTAGAAGTGTTTCAAAGACTGCTGCGAGCAGTCCAGCCATTTCACTCCCTGAAACTCACCTTGTGATTCCTTGAATAAACATTACCAAGACAGTGGTCGTAGCTGAATCAAGCTTAAAGAGATTTGTACAGCATAAAAGTGAGCAAGACAGAAAGATTATATTTCTTTTCTGTGCTTTCAATTCTCTCTCCTCACACTATCTGTAAGCAACATTTGTCTTCTGTATTTGCTTCCAGAAACATGCACATCATTTCAGACCCATTAAAAATATAGGCCAGATATAAATATTATTATTTTTTAGCTTGCATGGCAGTAAACTTGATGGTCCTCTGGAACCTGCTGAGCTGCATCTTATTATTAGTAGTAATATACATTTTCAGACCTCAAGGAGTTAATGACAGGAGAACAGATACCAGCAATTGTCCCGTAAGGGTTAACTGATGTAATAGCCTTT
Source organism: Pandion haliaetus (assembly GCA_013401275.1). NCBI lineage: Eukaryota > Metazoa > Chordata > Aves > Accipitriformes > Pandionidae > Pandion > Pandion haliaetus. The sequence goes on along the minus strand of VYZV01014324.1, from coordinate 45,182 downwards.
GCTTGTTGTTCCAGTCACTGTTGCAGAATGGCATGATTTCATAAACTTATATATAGGATCCAAATAAATACATTGCCTTCTACATGAAAGCAGGAACATTTATCAGCCCTGAGGATATTGTCAGGAGAAAATAAGGAAAGTCAAGTGCAGAAATGCTCTTGATATAGTGGTTGATGACACCACAAGATGTAAAACACAGCTTGGAAAAAACAGGTACAACAAAGGGGTCACTTTTCCTCAAGGCTAGTCCCCTCAGGGATGTCTGAAACAGCCTTTGAAACTTTGGAAAGGAGAGAGCAAAATTACATACAGACGTAAATGAAGTACGGTTCCTTTATCCTTTTATCTGAAATCATTTTGGGTACCAAAAATTGGCACTGCAGGAAATGTCAAGCACATATTATGTGAGAAAAGCAGTTATTTATTGTGGACTTGGAACCAACACTAAAAGACTCTGAGTTTGGACTTGGTTCACAGAGAATTTGAAAGTTTGGGAACTTAACTGCAGCTTTTGGGCAAAATCAAGCATGCATGTGCTTATCTTGCATACCTCTAACTTGCCTTTGCAGTAGGACAATAAAGCAGACTAAAGAATTTTTTGAGATTATTGCTGAATCTTAGATCTAGAATAAGAGTAGGGTCAATGATGCAATATGGCATTTCATATCTTTACTTAATAGCACCCTACTAGGACCCCAAATAAAAGTATGAAGATACAAGATGCTGAAGATAAAAGGCTCTGATAGAAGGTGTGACATGGGAAAACTGGTTAGGATTTGCCATCTTTGGCATTATGCTTTCAGCAACAGCTTTTATTTTGGCTAGATTTATATTTCTGATTCTGTATACCAGCCAGAAAAAATGAATTTCAAGTATTCTAAAAGAATTAATGATAAAAACATTCTGTAAATATTTTATGCATGTTGTGGTTTCGGTTTCAGCCCAGCTGGTAACAAAGCACCACGAAGCCGCTCACTCACCGCCCACCCCCGCCCCTGGCCACGTTGGGATGAGGAGAAAATAGAAAGGCAGGCTCGTGGGTTGAGACAAGGCCTGGGAGGGATCACTCCCCACTTATGGTCACGGGCAAAAGACAGGCTCAACTTGGGGAAGAAACAAAAGCAATTTCATTTACTACCAATCCAATAAAAACCAAGGATATTAGGAAGGAAAAGCAAACATCAGAACACCTTTGCCCCCACCCCTCCCACCTTCCCGGCTCAGCTCCGTTCCTGGTGCTTTCTACCTCCTCCCCCCGGCGGCGCAGGAGAACAGGGGATGGGGGTTTTGGGTCAGCTCCCCACACCTTGTCTCTGCCGCTCTTTTCCTCAGGGGGA